>VZTO01014132.1:539-25764 GCA_013400615.1 Syrrhaptes paradoxus
CAACACACAAATTCTCCTGATTTTGTAATTTAGACTAATTCTTAACGTGTTTGAAGGCAAACTAAATGCTAATGTCAGCTATTCAGGAGTTTTCTCTGAACATCAGGAGGTGTTCAAGGTCTAAGGTATAGAGGCATGGACTAAGGCAAGGTGAGTCTGATTCGTGGTTTGGGAACAGAATTCCTGCAGCTCTCCCCCCCACTGAGATATCCCAATTTTACACAAACACATCTCCCAAGATAAGAAGAGTGCATTTGCACAACAAAACATTGCACTGTTTATTTTTCTGGGTTTGAATTCTCCAACCTTCATTGCCTAGTAGGGATGATTAAATTAGAAGACCACAAGACCAATGGCAGGGGAGAGTGACAGACCTCCTCAGGGGTTCACCCATGAGGTGGGGTGATTTTCCCTGTGAGGTGCTTGTCTCTTTCCACATAAAGGCACTAGTAGGATGTTTCCAAAGAGACTGTGGGTCTATCAACTCACTGTAGGGTCTGTAGGGTGAATGAGGAGCCTCATGCTTTACTTCATTCTTGAGCTAGTTCTCACAATCAACAGAGAGCTTCATCGAGCTAGTCTGCCTTGGCTGTAGTTATCCCTTATGAAAACAGTGACCAGTGAGTAAGTAGCAGCATCATTTAAATACATTCAGTTGGATTTCTTTCTGCCCTTACACCAGTTTGAACCAAGACTAATTCTGCTGAAGTTAATAGGTGTTAATCTGCTGTAGGAGAGAAGAATAAAGCTCAGTGAGCACATCAACTAAAGCAGAAGTTTCTTCTGACTCTGTAGTCCAGCAGTGCTCTGAGCTGGAGGTGTGCCACTTTCAAATCTGCAGCTACTAAGTTCAGTGAAGAGGGACCTGCAGAGGCATCAAACTTGGAAGAGAAGTCCCACAAAATCTGAGGCCCTGTTTTAATCTCCTTGGCCCAACAGCTGTCTTGCTGTGAGAATGGGCACCTCATCTCCCCCTTTATGCCAGCAAAGGGACTAGTCTGGACATATACATGTGCCAGTCCAAACCAGTTGCATTGTTTTTATTTTCCTCAGACCTAGAGTTGCTCTTGGAACAGCATAAAGACTGCACTGGCTGCTGTGAAGCCATGTTTGTCAGAATTTAAAGCCTGGTTTTATTTCTCCCTGTACTCCAGTCATTCTGGACTGGACTTGCCCTGTTTTTCTGCAGGTTATGCATGGGTGGCACTGCAAGAACTATAACACTCACAGACTGTACATTAACCAGCAAACTCTCTTAGGAAATTGCTCACATCTTAGAGCACATTAAAAAAAAAAACAACACAAATCTCTCAGCTGAGACCATGTGTGCCCTGTTTCAACATATGTGCGATCTTTTGTCCATCCACACCGTCCTCGGATAAGCAGTCAACTAGTAAACTTCTATCATGTTGATTTTTAGAATGGAAATGCTGATAAGCCCTTAAGTGCAGTGATGTTAATGAATGCCAGTGATGTAATAAATAACAGGAGATTCAGTCATGCTCACCACTAAGATTCTTAGGAGCTTCACTTTCTTTCCGGCTTGGGAAAGTTTCCATTTACATATTGTTTTTCCCATTTATAGATTTAGCAGCAGCAGAATTCAACAGTCTTTATCTCTTGCCACCTTGTTCATCTTTACATTAGGAAAACAACTCTGATGCTGTCCTTACTTCTTCCTGAAACTTTTATTTAAAAAATCTAATGCATTTGTCTTTAGTCTAGCACAGGACTGCATTCCAGGATATCTTGGTTTTGGTTCCTGGAAAGAGTGCTGTCAAAAAAATCTCGAGTTTTGAATGCCTTTCCCTTAATGTCCTGTTTTATCCTGTTCCTTGTCTGCTCTCTCCCTTTGCATTTGACTGATTTCTCTTTTAATCATTTTTGTTGAGTTGTTTTTTTGATGGCTCCCTCTTCTTGTGGTTTATTTCTTATTTTTCATGTCAGCGTAAGACTCAGGGTAGTATCCTGTAGGTGGACATGTCTACGTGGGAATGTTAGTGTATATTAAGCTAAGGTGTGAATTTGCAGTGCTTAAGCTTTTTTTGGTAAAGGTTGTCTGTAGGTAGCAATTGTTATTAGAATTCTTAAATGTATCAATATAATATTTTTAATATAAAAAGATTTCCTTTCCTTGAAATGTCTGTTGACATATAGAACATATTCCCTAGCAAGCTATAAATTATTTAAGACAGGTCAGATTTTAGTTCTGAATGATTTGGCAAGAGACCTGTAATCCTCTGAGAGTTGAGAGGTTAATTTACGCACTGTGTCCGTGCAGTTTTTAGCCTCTCTGCTGACTCTGCATATATTATCATCGGTCATGTTGTAAGCAGCGGTCTGCTGGAAACGGGACTGTTTTCACACAGGCTGCTGAACACCCAACTGCTGAAAGTGAGTGTTGGTTACTACTAGAAGGATTATAACTACAACTTGTAGGCCTAGTAGTGAAAGGCATGATGGCTTTTTACGGGGTGCTCTGGCATGTGTTCTGTTTCTTTCTTTTATCTTTTAATCCTTTCATTTGTTTCCCAGTTTCCTCACAATTCATTGTGAGGTTGCCAACCCAACGCCCATAGCTGCCCAAACACCATGCCAACACTCTTTTGGAAGGGTGCTTTTCCTTCCTGCTTCCCTGTTTCTCCCCACTGCCTCCTCCCCCTGAACTGGCCCAGTTGTTTCTGCAGCTAGGGTGTAAACTGAGGTGGGTAACCAATCTCTGTTAAAACCCAGATCTTCTTCTTTGCCAGGCTAGCTTAAATTAGTAGAGCTCCTGGTTTATTGCACAGCTGTCTGAATGCTGGTGCAGTCACATATGTTGGGACAGCAGAGGAGGAGGATCAAGAGACCAGCAGGCAGCTTCCTTTGGAAGCACTGCTGATTTGTAGCTGTTCACAATGTTTGGTAACCTGTTCCACTCACCTCCTGGAGGAGGCCAGCATTATTAGGCTTTATTTTATTTTCCATGGTTCCTTATAAAGGCTTTAGTTCTTCAGAAAAAAGGAATAAAAGCAGGAATAAAATTATACAGGGCTGGATGCAGTATCAACAGGGACACTGTGCAGAGAGCTACTTCTTCCACATTGAGTGTTATTAACATCCTCACCTTCCGCTCAGCTGGAATCCACTGGAATGAGCAATACATCGTTTTGCCCTTTATTTTCCCCATCCTTTTTCTACATCATGCCTTTGCAATTCACACAACTGCAGCCCAGTCTTATCCCCAGGAGGGGGTTACACCCAAGATGATTTTGGAGCACGGGAACTAGAACAAGGCCTTCATTTTTCTTTCTCACTTATGGCTTGACCTGTATTTGAACTTGGATCTCCAAGTCACAGAACTCCATGGCTGTGTCCTAGTCCTTGCTTTCTGCTCTGAAGAGGTGCAACATGTTGCACTCTTGCAGAAGGAAAAGCCTAGTCCAAACGGAAATGTAAAAAAAAAATAAAAAATAGGGTGCTCTGCAGAACTGGAGAGCCAGAGAATGTTTTTCACTGGCCACCCTGTCATTTTTTTGTGTTCAGGTTCTTTGCAAAATGGCTTTTATCAGTAGAAAAGCTATCACCTGCAATAAATGTTCCAGGCAAAGGATCTGAGTGACTAAGGTAGAGTTTGTATTAAGTGGTGATGGTGTTTTTGCACTCCATAGCACACAAGGCCAAGAGGCTGTTGTTTATTCTGATCCTTAAATGTAACAAAGTTGTGAAAAAGTTTGCTAAAGCTTCTCTCATTCCCATCTCACCTTTCTTTTGTGCCCTTGAATCCTTTCTAGGTATACACACAGATCTGTGTCACTGTGTGCAGCTCCTTGGATAGCTCTAATGGCTGAAGTATCTTAAGTGCTTTCCACTAGGTAGCAAGAAAATCAACATACAAAATGTCTTTCTTTCTTCTGTCTAAACTACTCCTATTTATGGGAGTAGTTTAGAAAGTAGTTCAGACTACTTTAGAAAGTAGTTCAGACACTCACAGACACAACTTCAGACTAGTGTCTAAATTTTGCAGATAATTCCCATTTTATATGTGTGTTATATAAACACCTCCATCTTTATGTGTGAAGACAATGGCAGAGTTACTGTGTAGTGTGTCCTTGTTTTCTCCTTAGCCATTGTGTTCCTCTCCTACTTTGTTTTGAAGTGGGCCCAGTCTGTTCTTTCTCATTCTCTCTTCTACATTCAATTTTATTTACTGCCATTGTTATGATCTGCAGTATTTATTGCTCGTTACGCTCTCTTTGGCCTCTGGAATAATGGTTGTGAAGTGTCTTAGTTTTATCCTAGGATCTGCACAGTCCTTCATTAGCAGCTCCTTTGTCTCTTTTTAATATTCTTTCCCAACACTGCTGCTGTATCCCTTTCTTTTTCTTTAAGCATTATCTTATCATTTGCATTTCCATTAAGTTAGAGTGAAAGCATATCATTCCCTTGTTTCTTAAATTTACTCAATATTTTCAACATCTGCTAATATATTTGTACAGTTCAGTCATTCTAAATAGTTTTTTTCATGCATTCTCTGAAGTCTCATTAGAAGAAAAATATTACATGCTGTATCCTCCTCTTATTATGACTGATCAATTATCTGTATCTAGTCAGTGGTATTACTTGTGATTCTCAAACTGTGAAAGTTTGCTTTTGATTTTTCACATATTCATACTCACACAGCATTCTTTGACACTTTGGGGGGGATTAGGGAGGGGAGGTTAATTTTTTTTTTTTAATGTGTCTAAACCACCAACATCCCTAGAGGAACTAGGCCACTGTATGTCTCCCATAAAGAAGTAGAGCATTGCATAGTGACCTGAGCACATGACAGAGGGCTTGGAGTTCCTAATTTCCAGTATCCCCTGCTTCTGTAAGGGGTATTCATTCAGCCAGGTTTTGAAGATTACTTTGTGTTTTCAATAACCCATTGTTTGATACTCTACCTTTTTGAACACCCGCTTCTTGAAAGAGAAAAAAACCGCTCCCTGCTGTTGCTGCCTCAAGTGCTGAGGCAGCCACTCTGTCTGCACATTCAACCATAAGTTTGATAATCAAGGCAGTTTGACTCTTCAAATATATGTTTTGGATAGCCCTAAAAAGGGCACATGACAAAGGAAGTAGTGCAAGTGAAGGGAAGATGAAGAGTGGAGTGAGGGTGCTCTCTTGATGACTAAAGTTTTCGGGTTGCAATATCACAGTTTGTTTTCCAGATTTGACTCGATCAGTCATGTGTGTTTCTCTGGCCCCAGTTTTAGCTCCTGCATCTTCCTTCCACAGGTGTACTCAGAGCTGCTGCCTCTAGAGGGGTTTCATTAGATCAGAGGGGTGTCTATGAATGGTGCGGGGATGCTCAGAGATCCTGGGAAGCGACAGAAAAGCATTGAGAGTGTCATCCTCTGTATACTAAGGTGTATTAGAAAGTAGGAAGTCTTGAGATAGAAGTCCATTGTCAACGCGTCCTTATTTACTTTACAAAGCACTTGCACAATTGTTTGTCATTTTCATCCCATAATTTATAAGAAATTGTTTTAACTTATGATGCAAGAGGAAAATCTCTCAGAGGCTTGCCACTTCAACTCTTTTCTGTCCATTGACAATCAGAACTCTGAGAGCGCTACTGTGAGAAATTTGGCCCCGTGTGTGTATCCTCTCCCATTCCTTCCTGCTTCCTTGAACACTTTTCTTCTTCAGACCTGTAGCAGCTCTTTTTAGAGGTGTAGTTATCAGCTGTGTGTTTGTCCTCTCTGGTTCTGGTCTTTGCTGCATTTCTGGATCTGTAGATTACTTTTTAGGCAACTTGTGGAAAGGAAAAGACATGTAATAAACTCTGTGCTCTCCACTTAGTGCAATATGTGTCCAGGCCCACACACATAGACCCAGAAAAATACTTGGAGCTGTGAAGTCTTGACTTCGTCTCCACAGGCATTCCTTTGAAGGATATTAGAAAATATTGGTTGGCAAGATTAGATGAACAGTGAGATAGCATGGTATCTTTGATTTGGCAGCCATAATCCAGTTGGACTGAGATGATTATATGATTTAGCTTGCCTTTAATAGCAAACAAACAGCATTTAATAGATGCTAGCCAGTTAATTCCACTATACCTTTATAAGGAAGACATGTTATCACATTGGGAAACTGAGGCAAAGTGATTTATCTAAATCTTAGAAGACACTTCTGATTACATTTCAGTTCCAATGTGCTTAACCAGAAGCAGGCACAAGTCCAGCCAGAGGCTGGGGTGGAAGGACACTACTCACTCTGCTGCCAAACCATGTGAGTTTTTCATTAGTAAGGCTGATAGGTTTTGCAAAAAAACCCATTCATGATGTTGCTTTCCTCTTCAGTCCTCTGGACTGTCTTCAGGATTTGTGACAAAATCTAGAGCTCAGTTTCATTCATGCACCAACATTCACTTGCAAAAATGAGCAGGGTCACCTGGGTTCAGGGTGCATGAGCCCAGGATGACTTTGCCTCTGCCTGGTGCTGCCCCTGTGCCAGTTGGCAGTTGTCCACGTGGACAGAAGAGCCTGAATTTGGACTGAGGCGCCTAGATGTAGGCACTCAGTTTGGACTCTTTATTTCCGCTTCTGCTTTGTTTGCTTTCACCAAACCTATACTTTAGAGTGTTGGAAAATTGAAAGGTTGCTCCGAGCAGTTTCATGACTGCCATGCAAATATGCCTGCTGTTGGAGAACAGTAATCACTCCAGAGTAACACAGTAATACTAAAAGCTCATGCTGTCGGGTTGAAATGTGCATATGTAGAATTGCTGGGGAAATGTCTATACAAGGTCTGCAGAGGAAGCTGGGATTTTTTTTTTCTTTGCAACTTATCCAGAATTTCTGATGGGAATACTTCACAACTGAAGCTATGCTTTCCCTTGGGGGAAATGCAACCATTTAACTTCTTTCTTCTTTATATGTATACCGAGGAACTGATGGTTTGATCCCATGGGAATTCTGTATCTGTTCACAGTAACATTTGTTCATTTCAGGAGGATTCAGTGTTTTCTGGGAAAAAGAGAAAAAAGAAAGGATTTGGCTTAGTTTATTGTATTGCCAGTTCCTCCTGCCATACCAAGGAAGATGTGCATTTCCAAATTTGATTTTAAGCTGGAGTAAAGGGAGGAGAAATCAAAGAAATTATTATCAGTTGGGGGGGGGAGTTGGTGGGAGGAATATGGGGGGAGGGAATGTTAATCAGGAAGCAGCAGCTTTGAAACTGGAGAAATAAATTAATTTATTGGGTTTTTTTCTGATTGCATGCAGTTGCTTCTCTTTTTGCCTTGCCTGATCATAGGAAGCAGCACATTTTCAAGCAAAAATGAGAAGCTCCTGAGTTCACATCTTGGTCTGGAGACACACTAGGATTCAAACTTAATGACATTCACATAGAGGAAAAGGAAATAGTGAGGCAGAGTACTGAAACAAAGGGAAGGAGGATATCAAGAAATGCGAGCTTTGATGCCATTTAGAAAGGGTCTGGATCCCATGATTTATCTCAAAATGACAAGATGCCCCTCTAAAAATGCAAATGTCTGCACTGCATCTTGTAGCTATAATGAATGAGTCTTTCACACAATGGAAACATTCAGCTTGTTCTAGGGCACTTACTGTGGCTCCATATGCTGAGCTGCATGCTCCTGGCCTTTAATCACTCTGCCTTTGTTCTTTTTCAAAACTTAAATTAGAAGCACATTAGTGTTTATATGGTGTGCACGGGGGTTTTGGGGGTTTTTTTTGTGTTTGTTTGCAGAGACTTGTTTTTTGTTTTTTTAACATTAAATAAGCCATATGAATGCAGTCCTCTTGAATGCACAAGACATGGTAAATCATGGGAAACTTAAGTTGGCAACAGCAAAAGGATGTAAATTTTCAGCTGCTAATGGCAAGTAGGACTTCAGCTTTGGGGCTAGGGGAAAACCCATGTTACACAGCAGGGAGCCATTTAAGCCCTCCTCTGACTAGTCAAGAGGATGCCTGTATGCATTCTGGTTTATTCGAAGTAAGATCAAGCCAAAGTTTTCTTTTGTTGTAAATTTGGGTTTAAAAGAAGCATTTTATAGATGTGCAGACTGAGCTGCAGTCTTGCCGCTGTGAACCTGATCCAGAGCACAATGCACCCCATCCAAAGGTTGTCATTAACAGGCACATCAGAGCAGGCAGCATTTTATTATTAGCAGTTTAGCATGCAGTTTTTCTTGGGATTAAGGGAAAGAATAGAGATCCATCCATCAAATAAAATTGGAAATCAACTACTCTTTCCTTGAAGATTTCTTGGGAGGGTTTTATCCCAAGTGCATAATATTTAATTTTCTGGATGCATATATGCAGCGTATGTGTGAAGTGGGCACATGTGTAACTCCATTGCAAGTTTTAAAAGCTCTGTTTCTGACAGAAAAGTGGACTAATTAATAGGAGTAGGAGACAAAATGCCAGCTTGTAGATTTGTTTCCCCTGCAGAAATAGCCCCCCTGTTAGACTGCTCCTTCTTGATCTGATGTAACAAGAAGAGAGAGTCAGCTGTGAATCAAGCGCCTTGTTCTCATTTCCTTGATCATTGACATGGTTTGAGAGAGAGAAAGGAGGAGGGATTATTTGTGAGGTTATTAAAAAAAAAAAAAAGCTCCCCTCCTCCTCTCCTTCAAGATGCACAGGCACTTCCAGAATATTCCATAATATGAATCTGACTTTTCTCATTAAATACCGTCCTCTTTCCCCCCTACTCCTTGTTAGTTAAAAAGTGCTGTTTACAAGTCACTAAGCAGATAATTCCGAGTTTTGACGAGCGGATTGCCAGTTAACAATACAGTTGAAAATGTGTTGTTTTTTTCAGTCAGCAAGCTGTTTAATGGTTTCAGAAATTAAAGGCTAATTGCACTTGAGTGAATATGTGCTTTTCTAAGCCCACTGTTACCATTATTAGGGTATTTACCAGTTCGGAAAATTCCGTCTTTACTTAAATCTGCTAATTCTTCATCACTGCCCTGCACTGGAAAGCAGCCACGCTGAGAGTTTTGGCCCATTCAGACTGATGAGCTGGGGTGGAGTTTTTTGGTGCAACTTTAATCATTGCATTTCCGTGCAGTGGTTTTGCTTCCCGGGTTGTACAAGTTTGTTCACATAACGTTCAGGTTGCAAATAACCCCTTCTGAAAGAAAATCGCATGTTTTTATTCTCGTTATGATGTCATGGAGATAAGGAACTTGATTGTCTTCAGAGAACAAGCGAGAAATACGAGGGTGGATTTGGTAGGAGATAAAGTTTAGCTTTTGTATGCTGCAGTATGCTTCTACAACATATAAAATTGCTGATGTGTAGAAGAGCTTGGGAATGCTTCTAAAACAGATTTTTTAATACCAATAATATTAATGGAAGCCTTTCCTGGAGAATGTGGCTGGTCAGAAAATCCAAAGCCATTGCACCTTAATAGAAAATGATTCATTATTTCCTGGCATTTGCTTTCTTTCTAATTAATGTCATACACAGAAGGGGTAATCATTCAGCTGTCTTTCTAGCTTAAAAAGAGTCAAAGATTAAAAAACAAACAATTACCCAATGTAATTAATTTGAGAGGGGATTTTGGGGGGTATGTTTGGAGGAGGGGGTTGTTCCCCTCTTCTGTTCCAGGCAATGTTTGTCATTCTTTGGCAAGAACGACTAATTTATTGTCTGACTCTCCAATCTGGATTCATACAGGGTGGCTTTCATTGCCTTCCTCACCGCCAAAACTCTTCTGATGTGCTGTGTATTTGTTTGGGAGGGGAAAAAGGAGGGGGGGAAGGGAGAAGGTTATATGTTTCTGACCTGCTTTACTGCTTTTCCACAGAAAGTAAATTAATGCACACACTAGATTCCCCTCTGCTGTGCTGATTGGATCCTTGTGCCGATTAAATATTTCACACTGATAGAGGGATGCTGAAGGCACTCAGCTGGTAATGTGGTATGTACATCAGTGGTACAATAACTGACTTTCAGGTTAAAGTCAAACAAAACCCCCAGTTTGCTGCAGTTTTGATTAGAATGAGTTTCACTTTGAATTTAAATCCTTGAGCCTGCTGCAGCGATGGCTAATTAACTGAGATCTGATAGAGAAAAAGGAATACATTCTTACTTCTAATGACAGGCAGGCAAGAAGTTGTCAAAAGAAAAAAAGAGAGAAAGAAAAAGGAGAAGAAAACAACAGACAAAAGAAGCCTTGAAAAAAAAATTAATAATGCTGAGATTGTACTTCAGCACACGTAAACCTCCCTGCCTATGTTTCACACTCAGCCACCTTTGGCTGAAAGTCCGCCCCTGGAAAGGCTGTTTCGATCGAGTTCCAGATTTTCTTCAGCTATTTTTTTAATCCTCCTGACAAAACCTAACAACTGAGTTCCACCTAGTCAGGCAGTCACTGCCTCCTCTCTTACTAATTGTGCTTTTGGGGGCTTCCTTTAAGAAAGGGCAGGGGGACAGGGTTTTGCTGCATGGAGCAGCCGATGGGGTGTCCACTCAGTTCTGCACGCCAGCCCAGAAGAGGAGGAAGGCTTCCTGCCCCCGGGTACCGCACATCATCCAGCACCACAGTGACCCCTCCCTGGGGATCATTAAAAATACTTCTGT
The DNA here is from genome assembly GCA_013400615.1 of Syrrhaptes paradoxus. Lineage (NCBI taxonomy): Eukaryota > Metazoa > Chordata > Aves > Pterocliformes > Pteroclidae > Syrrhaptes > Syrrhaptes paradoxus. Next base: position 11,129 of record VZTO01014132.1, read on the forward strand.
GAGCAATTTCTCCTCCCTTCCCCCTGCCCCAGCTTGATGATCGCAGGGAAAGGGACAGGTCATTTACTGAGGGACTGGCAAGAGGAACTACCCCAGCCTTCCTTAAAAACCCTCCCCCTTGGCTGCATGTCTTGAACACTATTACATAAAAATACTGTGTTTCAGAAACAGTGTGCAAAACTTTTCCATGCAAGTGTCTTCATCCTTTGTTGTATGAAAACATGTTTTAATGTCTCCTCTTTGTGCACAGGCAGCCTGGTGCCCAAGGGTCGTATGCAAAAGGAAGGTTTTTTTATGGTGTCCAGGGGTAAAAGAGACTATGGAGCCTTTCGCCTCCATAAACATTCACCAAATTCCTGTGGGCGCCCATATATGTGTATATATGTATGCTCAGCCGAAACTTTGCTCATTTCTGTTTCAGTGTGTAAAGTTATGCAGGTGGTTGGTTCATGACTTAAGGCTCAGATCAGGCAGAATCGGCCAGGTATGTAAGTAGCAACTTGGAAATACATAAGAAATATATGGAAATTCATAGGATAGTACCAAAACCCTAAGACACTATACTAAAGTGCCATAGTTGGTGGCCTGTCTGCAATGCATTTGTGTTCCATTGTGTTCCATACACATTCCATTGTACAAGAGAATTTTATTGTGACAATTGAGTAAATGACCAGAAGTCATGGTCCTCGTTGCTGGAGAAGTCTGTTGAGCTGTTTTGCATGCAGGGCCTTAGATGAGTGCTGAACGTTAAATTATTAATTAACAAGCTATCATTTTGGTTAGAAAGTGCACTGCCAGTCTTCTGCAAGCCAAATAAACTCTTAGGCTTATGCCAAATGTTTTCTCTTAGCCATGGGGCCACCAAGGAGAAGAACTGATATTGCTCTGAAAACAATTGCAGTTTCTCACAGCAAAACTGCTTTGTCAGGAGACCATCGTTCTAGAAAGATTAATGGACTGAAGTCTCTATCTACAGCATGGAAGTGTTAAAATATAAATGTGACGGACAGTGAATTTTAGGTCCTTTTAAAACAGGTCTTGTATTTTACTAAGAAAACGTGAAGATTTGTTGAGAGGCATGCATCTATTTTAAATCACTGCCGCGGCAAAGAGCAGCCAGCAGCAGAGTATTCCCCTGTTGTAGAATATGACCATATTCTTGTTTGACATGTATGTGCAAAGTAAAGTTGGCATCAGATTGTTAAGGATCTGAAGATGTGATGTAAACTGCAGCAGAGTAAAAATGAAGGAACTGAAACCTTACAGTAGAAGTGATGCTGTTGGTGCGGAGTCTGGTTGGAGTCTGTGCACACACCTATATGCGTACGTGTTACCATATTGCTCAGCCTGTGTATCACAACAGCACAGCCACCTTCAAATCTTCTCTTCCTTTGGTCTTTCCATTTCTTTATTCACTAAACAGTGGTACGTGATAGGAGAAGTAGCATTTGAGTAACCACTAGTAGGGAGGCTGAAACTGTTGCCCGGTTGCCTTCTTGCCTGCAAACCTTTACAGCACTGAGCTTAACAGAAAGGAGAGGGTGGGGACATGTACAGATAAATAGAAAGGCCATAGTTATTTTGATAAATATGGAAAAAATATTAGCTCTGCTTTGAATAATTGAGACTGTGCCACATACAAGATGGAAAATCATAAACAAGCGGCAGCTTTCCAGCACATTGTAGTGTGTTTGCATGTGACTGGCATACATATTTCAAACTCTGGTTTGCCTGTGGCATCCTGCAGTGAAAATGAAAGTTGTGTTGCTATTGAAAAGGCGCTGCTTCAAAATTGGTGTATTGTGAGGACTGTTATGCTGTGGATGAGAAGCAGCAACCTGCTTTCCAGCATTTAAAGCCAATATTTTTTTTTTTTTCCCTCTTTTGGCTCTGCCATTATATCAGCACGTTTTTAGCTACATTGTCCAAAGCTTACTTAGTTTCTTATTATTCATCATTCCAAAAGTGTCAGAGAATATGTTATGCTGACTGATTCTCAAAATGCAGATTTTTTTCTCTCTTTAAAAACTAAGACTATTCTTTGAATTAACCTGGCAGAAATAGAATACAGCAGATGTAAGTTTTGTTGAGGATTTTTAACATTTCTCGTATTGTAATCTTTGTTTCTGCCAACACTCCTTTATCAATGTCTTCACAGAGGTATAAAATAAAAATGGTCATTACAAGAAAAACTGCATGATAGCTCATCTCCTACTAATGCAATCTGATTAGGGAGGGTATTTTTGAAGTGTTGATAGGTATGTTTTCAGAAAATTAGTAAAAGAGACAGAGAAGAGCTAGTGGAGCTGCTTTTCCCCAGACAGATAATGTTTCTGGAACTCTCTTTTGGAAGCTAATCTTGAGCACCTGATCCTTTCTATATGCTTCCATATTTAGTTTCTAAAATCTGCAGTTATTTAAATAAATTTAGCATGGTATTGTTCCCTAGGGAAGTGACTGGCATAGGCCGATTGGTCCTTGCAAGCCTATCACAAGGACACATTTTTTTCCTGTATTTACTTAGAAAAGCCCTAAAACCTAAATGAAGGTTTTCCATTAGGAGATTAATGTTCAATTTTAAAAGCATTTAATATTTATCTCAAATTAGACTGAAACAAGCACTAACTCTTATTTCCGAACCTTTTTCGGTCACATAGATCTGAATAGACAGCTTTGTCAGTTTATTAGGAAAATACTAACACACATCACATACAAAGACACACAAAACTAACTCATTGTTAAGGCATATGGCAGAACAGTGGAAATGGGTTGGATGGTCATTTGAGTAGTAAAATTTTCTGTTTGTTGGTTTGCAGCATTTCTGCTTTTGTACTTCTTGGTATGATTTCCTCCTTTGGAACAAGATAAAAAGCAATTACTTGCTATTGAATTGTGTCAGGAAAGTCATAATTGACTTCTGCTCATTTCCTTGCCTTTTCCACCCAGCTATCAAGTATTTAATGGGATCATGGAATTTTGCTTTTTTGTATGTTTTCTGTTGGTGAACTGCCTGAGAGAAAAGTAAAGCTGTACTAATACCATGAGAATGTTACATATTAGAAAATTTATTTAAGTGAAAATGTGAAATCAGTCCAACTGTATTTCTTTAAGAAAAATATTGCCTATGCTTCCTTGGGATGACTGTTAGGATTACGGAGAATGAAAGGTAATGGCAAAAATGAACAAAGCTTAGAACAATTTATATGAAGTCACGATTACTAGAATAATGCTTACATTAAAGAAGTAATTCCTTTATATTAAAATATGAAGCAGGCATATCTGATAAAGTGCATACTTGCTATTTCATATAAAGACAAAAACTACAGCAGACATATTTGACAATTAGGGCTTTATAGTCTTAAAGCATATAATACGTTTAAAGGTAAGAAGGAAGGTATTTTCTTAAGAGTCAGTTAGTTTTGTACTACAAAGCTTCTACTTGATGTCCAGAAGTAAGATTTTCAGAATCAAGAAGCCTTGATTCTGGAAAGAACTAAGCATGTCTGTGACTTTATATATACACGTTACATGTACACTGTATTTTAAACACGCAAAGTTGACAAAAAAACTCTTAATTACTTTAATAGTACAGCAGCAGACCTAGACAGGCGGTGAGGTTCCCTGAAAGGCTCCACATTAGATGCAACTGCACTGAAGCCGATAGGGACTGGTCAGCGAATAAACACAGGCGGAAGTCTTTGCAGGATTAAGTACCTTTGATGTCAACTCTTGTAGAAATAAGAAGTCGAATACTTCAAAGTATCAAAAGAGGCTTGAACCAGGATATTTTTTCCACATATACCTAACCTGCCTAAATGGCATTAATAAGAACTGCTTCTGAGATTATTTTAAGTGCAACAACTTTAGAAAAGTTTTTTGTTTTCAAAAGTGAGCATTTTACATATACACTGGCATTCACCATATGAAAACTTGCAAAAATCTCAAGTACAAGTCTTGTAAGAGATACTGTAAACAGATGATAATCAATGTATTCCTATTACAGATGACAGAATTGCCACTCCAGCAATTTAAAAGTACAACTGTCAAGAAAAACAGAGAACTGCAAGTTAAAAAGGGTGCTATGGAGAAAAGTTAGCTTGGCAAAAAACCCAAAACAAACAAAAAACCAGAAGCACTAGATAAACAGTGAAAGTTTGTGAGGGGGAAAAACAAAAAGTTAAAGGGGAAGCAAAAAAAATGACTCCAGAGTAAGTTAGGGTGAAAGAATATGAGAAGCAAGTGCTGAAGTGAGACGAGCACGTGTAATGGAAGAGAAAGTTGAAAATGACATTCTTTACGTCTAAGAGCCTTTTATTATTCATTAAAGCTGCAGTATTATTTAGACCTATACTAGATATCAGTTCCGGGCATAATCATATGCCAAAGGTTAAAAGAAAAAAAAAAGAAAAAAGAGAAGAAAGACTTTGAAGACCCCGAGTGAAACCGCAAGCGAGTCGGGGAAGCCCAGCCTTTCCCCTGCCTTTCTTTTCCAATGAGAAAACCGTAAAAACAAACAAAACAACAACAACAAAAAAGGAAAGCCCCCCAAATCCGTGTCGGTGGGGCCCAAGCCCGGCAGAGGAGCCCCAGCCGCGGGTCCCCGGCCGGCCAGGGGGGCAGAGCGGGGCCGGAGCGCGGCTGCAGCCCGGCGGGTGGTGGGTGACTGACGCCGCTTCTCTCTCCCCTTCTCTCCCCGGCAGAAGCTAGCGGTGCGGAGCTGCCCCGCGGCCGTGCTGGTGGGCACCGGCGCCAGCGCCAACGCCAACGCCAAACCCGGCGGAGTCCCGGCGCTCCTCAAAGCACCCGGCAGCGGCGGCGGGAGCCCGAACGGCAGCCCCGGGCAGAGCCTGGCCATCTCCGGGATCCTGCCGGCCAAGGCTCCCATCGCGATGGTCACGGCGCACCTCAACGGCGGGCTGGGCGGCAGTGCCGCGGGCGTGGAGCCCCCGCAGAGCGCCCCCATCAACCTGCAGACCACCCCCAAGCTGGTCGGTGTCCGCCGCCCTCCCGAGCTCGGCTCCAACGCCCAGGTAACGCCGGGCGGGAACGGGGGGGGGCGAGGGGAGGAGAGCGGTGCGGGCTCCGCCGCCGCGGGGGGCGGGAGGAGGGAGGGGCGAGAGGAGGGAGGGGATGGGACGGGGAGGGGCGGGCGCGGGGCGAGGGTTAGAGGGGATTTGGGGTGTAGGGGTGTGGGGGCTCTGAGGGGTGTCAAGGCTCGGGGAGGTGAGGGGGGAGACTTGCCACCTGCCCTGGAAGGGGGAGGGGTGCTCCCTCTGGTGCGATGGGGACGCTCCTTCTGGTGCGATGGGGACCCTCCACCCCACAGCGAGTGCGGGTGTTTGACCCCGTGGGGGTACAGGGAGTCCCCAGCCCTGCCCGGGGCAGAGGGGTGCAGAGCAGACAGGGAGCAGAGAGCTGGGCTGGGGCAGGGGGCTGCGGCTGTCCAGTGGTTTTGGGGGACTGGCAGGTCCCCTCGCCTCTGACAGTGCAGACAGGATGTGGGCCCTGGTCAAGGAGAGCCACGCTGAGCAGAGGGGAGTTGGCGACCTCTTGTTCCTTGCCCCCAGTTGCCCACCTTCTGTGGCTACTTTGCTGATTAAGGAGCAGTTCTTAAAAACAGCAAGGTATATGTAAAGAAATGCTGCTTGCCACATTTTGAGTTTAGGTACTGCTTATGGGGATGGAAGGTTGGTCTCCTGGTTGTGGTGGCATTTCAAGTATCCTTGGTGTGGTGCTGGTGCCTTCCCTCACTGAGGCAGAGGGAGCAAAAGCACACGCTGGGTGGGAGCTGGCAGGCTGCCAGGCACTTGCTTACAAGGCCAGGTGTGTGTGTGTGTATATATATATATATATGTCTATGTTTAATGCTTATGTTCACTGTAATCTAAATATGAATAAATGGATTGAATTAGTGAAAGGAGGGCAAAAGAGGAAGGGGTGCTGTTTGCCAGACACACCGTTTTGTGCAGGCCGTTAACAGCCTCGCAAGAGAAATTTTTACTCCAGTCATGGTGTGTGTCAAGAGGGGGAAATGATGCTAATGAAAATAAAATGTGAAGAAAGTGACAAAGTCTTCCCAAAACTTTGGAGACGAAGATGTAAACTATTATTGCTAACATTGGAAATGTGGACTTCTTTTCTACTTGCTGCACATAGAGGCTGTGGTAGTCTGGTTTTTGTACTTTAATTCCCCTTCACAAGTTCATGATATGAATCTCTAATAATCAGGAAAGAAGAATATGATACGGATAAGGGCAACAGGCAAACTGGACCTGAAGAGGTTTGTAAATCAAGGTTATGTTGGAATGCTTTTTTATACCCAGGAATCCCCTTCCTAAACACCGGACAGGAAATGACTGTCATCTACTGCAGCTGCTAACAAATGGAAAGCACATCCAACCACTTGGGGAACCAAATCGTCCTGTCACTTTTTCTGGAGAAATGGCATTGTCTTTAGCTGTTACACTAAAGTAGCTGTGGGGGGAATTTGATTTTGAATCTCTGTTCTGTATTCATGCTGGGTAATTTACTTTCTTGAAGGTGTTGTTTAGGCTTTATTGAAAAGATACTTGAAGCTGTCCCAGTAGATATTTCTTAGAATCCTGGAAAATAACTATATAAATGATAATCATATAAAAGATAAAATTTTCAATATTTCAACGGTCTACATTTTGTGAAGGACTGTCTTTTACTGTCACTGTCAGCAGCCACAGGAAGAAAAGAATCAAAACAGTGAAAGAAGAAGCTTTGAAATGACATTTAATGTATTTAGCATGAATAGTGAAATAACCGTCTCTGGTACTGGAGAAAAGTGCCAGATAGAACAGCTGGCTGCAAACTTGTAACTTCTACAAGTATTGTTAGAGGAAAAGGCTTTCTAAGCTGGTAAACTGCCAGGCTGTTGAATTATCTGTGGTGCTTCCCATTTATCTTTTCAAAAGGGCCAATGGGTCCCACTTATACCTTCCAGGTCCCCAGATGTGCTGCCATCAGCAGTGTGTTGCAGCCTGCTGGAGCAAAGCACTGACGCTCGTGAACACGTTTCTATTCTATGTTCTCTCAAACCTGAAACGGTATTTGCCCTGGCATTACAACTTTTCTCACAAAGAACAGCTTCATTTTAAGCAGAAGCGTGCTGTCGTTGGAATAGCATGTCAATATTGTCCAGCATTTGGGGTTAGCTTTGGTTTTGCTAGAGGAAGAGGTCCAGTGTTTTTCTTTAGAAATGTCTTCACATCGCAAGTTTTCAACAATTGCAGTTTTGTGAGTTAGTGTCTCTGATTAGGTTAGTAATTTATGAAAGAAGAAGCTGAGCAATGGCAAGTTTCTGAAGCAGATGACTATAGTGGTTTCATCTTTTGAAAACAGTCAGCAGGCACAGATAAAAGCAATTAGAAATATTGAACTGTAAATATAAAAAAAATGCAAGCTGACTTTTGGTCCTAAGCTGTCAGGAAGCTTAGTGCTGGATTGCATATTAATTATCACTCTACTCAAATTAAATTTGTTTTGCCAGGTTTCTTTTGCTGGTCCAATGAAAAAAAAAATCTGTTCTTGCTTCATGCTCAGTATTCTTGATTATTCCCAGAGTGGTGATTATAAATCAATAGCAGTAACACCTTAGCTACTAACATCATAGTGTCAGAGGGGAATTTCATTGTTGACATTTATTAATAAGCATTTACTTTCTCTTCTTTTTTTGTGGCATTGCTATGGCTCAGAAAAGTATTTTTTTCTGATGAAATGTATGAAGTTTGTGAGATGGAGCATAATGACAGCCTTCTGCAAACTGGGTTAAGGTGGCAAGTTGATAGTAGTAAATGAGATTACTGGTGTAATGTAGCCTATTTCTCTGCATCTGCAAAGTGAGGGAAAGGGAAAGGGCAAGGGCATGAAATGTAATGTTATGAGTTTCTGAACAGTGGTTTCAGCTCGAAAGCATTTAAGGGGATCAGGATGTGTATTTGGTCATCTCAAGTGGTATCTAGCAGGAAGAATGAAATGCTAAATGAAACTCAGCAGAAAAAATAGGGCATCAAACACTGTAATCTAAATACAGAACTTTTAAATATAGATAGGATTAAATGTAAGTTTGTTACAGAATTTTCATTCGGGCAGCTGCGTGTCAGCGCTTTCGTTTTAGGCTGTTTTTTACCCAGCAGATTTTAAAAGCGATTTTGAAAAGTTGTTGACTGTAATGGAAGCCACATCTGCGTTGAAAAAAGTATCTAAATAAATACATGAGAAACAGATACTAGAGGATTGCTTAGATATTTATCATGTTTTATTAGAAACAGGAAACCCTGAGATATTAACAAAGATTGAGATCTGTAAGCATTGGAAATTGTGAGCTCCAGAAACTAGCACTAGATCTGCACTATTCCTTAGCAGCCTTTCAGTGCCAATCCAGTGTATGAAGACATGACTGAAGGAGCTACACTGATGAAAGTGTACATGCAGGGATGTCATGAGTGTAGCTCTTTCTCCTGCTTAGAGAAATGAAGCTTAGAGCTTCATTTGGATCATATGGAGCAAGTTATATTGGCAAAAAAACAGAATTTTGCTGGCATAAACTGAATTTTGCTGGCATATGCTCTATACATGCTAGGAGTGCTTTGCCTTCACTATTGCTGTTCTGTACAGAGAATGCCCTAGAGCTACTGGATGGTTGTAGGATATCAGCATGCCTGTACCTACAAAGTACTCTTGATATAAAAATTTTTTAATATAAATCTCTCAAATTAAATTTTTACTGTAATTGTATTTATGTGGTATTTGCTATTTCCTATCCTAGCCACCATTTTCTGACTGAAAGCAGGATCTGAGGTTGCTTTGCTGAAGGACAAAGTCCCATCTGCTGTGCTGGAACAATGTACTGGGTAAAGAAAACGCCCCTCTGCTACCTCCTCATTCTCTTCTAAATAGCAAAACTGAAGGCCAGCAGGCATTCCCCAACCTAGTTTTGGGAAAGCAGAAAGCCTTTTGGCTGTTTGAAAGACAGTTGGATCAGCCAGCTATTGGGAGAACAAGCAAAGAAGGGAGAATACAGCTATTAGACCGCTCGGCTGCTTTTCAGGAGCTGTAGTGAAAGAAAAAAAGCGCTGGAAGGGCATATCTGCACTGAGCTGTGAAGCACCGTGATACAGACACACAAAGCTGCTCCACAGAAACGTGTCACAGAGTAGCTCTGCGGAGGTAGTCAGTGACCTGGGAGCAGTACCTGGGGTACTGCTCAAGGTAACCTTTGCTTCTAAGGAAGCTCTGCTTCTCTGTTTCCAGAGAGATGTTTCCAGCTAGCTTAGCTATCTCTGTGGAGACCAGTATTGCTGGCTTTAAACTTACCCATGACCTTGGAGTGAAAATGATGCCAGAACTGGCTCTTGCTTTGTCAACACGAACAGTATTCTCTGTATATACTTGTCATGGGCTATATGTGCACCGGTCATCTACTGCAAGTCCCAGAGGTTTCTGAAGTGCAAAGTTCCATGCAGGAACATTTGGATACTGCTGTAGTAAAAGAGCTTTCTCTTGTCTGTGATCCTGGTGCAATGCTCTGTTCTGTATTACTATAGGCAGCTCTTAGAAAGCATCTTAGCAGGGCACTGACTCCCTGTCCATCAAGGCTCCACAAGCAACAGCATAAAATCTGCCTCCTGCTCCTTTCTGTGCTTTCCTTCCCGCACGTGTATTCCTTGGGTCAGCTGGAGGAAAGTTTGGCAAGCTTCCCCATGCACATGTGCTGTTGCGTCTTGGGGCTTATCTATACAGGGAGGTTTTTTCAAAGTAAAATACAGTATGAGGATTTATAGTGCTATAAATTCTTGGCAAGATAGTAATCTGTTCTCCACAAATGGTTCATTAACTCCACAGCTCAAAGAACTGCTTGTATCCGTGTTTAGATTGAGCAGGCTACATGGGTATCAATTTTTTTTCAGAAAAAAAGTGTCTTTTTTAAGTGTAGGAGGATGTTCATATATGCTTCTTAGCTATCTGTATATTCAATTTGCTAGAAAAAACTGCATTCCAGAAGTTTGAGAACATACCTCTGCCTGTGATGGCCATTTTTCAGAATAATTTATTTGTAGAATGATTTATTACCTTTCTCTTTACCATCCCACTTAATGTGCTCCACTCTGCTCTCTGTAAAAGTGCTTCCTCCATAATTGGAAATCCACCTGCATGTATGACTAAGTCTTTTCTGCTTTTATTTATTATTTGTATTGCAGTAGTACTTAGAGGTTTTATTTATAGATACATTTATCTGTATTGGTTATGTGGCTATATATAGCTTTTTTTCTATGATTCGCATTACCACAGTGTCTGAGCACATGGCAACAGTTAATATGGAGTTATTATGACTAAGGTGCTATTATTCCACATTTTGCTGTTGGAAAACTGAGAAATAAAGGATCCATTTATGCTTCTTCACAGGAAGCTCCCAAGGGTTGCCTTAGGCAGGATTCCTGTATTGGCAGCCACACTACTGGCCTTTTTAGTCATTTTGAGAATTCCTTTTTACAGTCTCCTCAAATGTGAAACAGTGGCTAACATTCTGAGCTATCTGCTTCTGCTAGGTTATGAGGGCAGCTTGGTGTGGTAACAGTGTTCTATTAGAAATGACAACACAGGAGAGAACTACACAGAAAGCCTGTGGCAGGAAGATTTTGAACAGGCAGGCCCAAGGATGAGATGGTTGTGGTACTGCCCATGCCATCATGCCCATGGATTCATAAAGCAGAGTTATTGTAGATAGAGGAATTCTGAAGTATGGTCCTACCAGACAGTGTTGGAGGAACTTGTGGAGAGCTCCTATGGACCAAAATCCTTCTCTGAGATCGCACTTGAGCTGCTTTGAAGAACAGTAGCATAGATACGAAATTTTGCATCAAGAACTTTGCAGAGATTATGACAGGCAGAAGTAGAGACTGAGATTCTCTGAAGTATTCCCTGTCCTAAATCCTACTGGAAATTCTGCTTGTGGTACCTGGGCCCAAGTGTCTTTCCTGGGGCACACAGATGCCCTTATAGAATAGAGAGTTGAAGAAAAGTTTTATTAGCATATTAACTACTTGATTAGCCTTCCTGTTTGGGCTCCATGACAGAGTCCGAAGGCATACCTAAATGTAGAAGAGGAGAGGTGGCTTAGACAAATTAAATTAAAAATAATAATAAAGAGGAAGACAAGGAGAGGGGGAACCTCAAGGATTCACAGCCCCACACACGATCCAGTGATCCATTCCATCACTGGGGCTTTACTAACTTTTCACTCTACCATTAGAATGTTGTAAAGAGCATGATAATTTTGGGAAATGGATTGTAGAGTATGTGTGACAGATTCTGCTTTTATTTACACCATCTTAGTCGCAGATCTATTAAGGGAAGTATGTGAATTTACTCCATATTTAAATATGGGTAGCTAAGAGCAGGATTTGGCCTTACTACTCTAGTATGTACTGTGTAAAAGCACTTTAAAATTTGTATTTCTTGCTAAATAGCATAAAATTACATCCTTTCAGGTTAATTAAACCATTTTGCAATGCTGGTTGCTGTTGATGGGATATTTAAATGTCAGATTCAGAATAAGCACTTATGCTTCCTGATTATAAATGGCTTCCTTTTAACTATTCCAGACGTATGTATATGGTCAATGTATCTAAAGTGTATGAATTTCTGCTTTTCTCAATCTGCATTTTCATTTGGTCTACAATAGGGTCAAACACCCACTGGTATCAAAGACTGAATAAAGAGTCTCAGCAACTGAATGAAACCTGACTAGGCCCAACATGGTATTCTCTACATAGCCAAAAATATTGAGTGAAGGCAGTGGAGTATTCAGCAGGAAAGGATAAGCAAAAGTGGATTCACACTAACTGTCTGACGCTTCATTGTAAGAATCTAGGAACAACCTTTCCAAATTTGTTTCTGTGGGGAGGGCAAACAAGCACCATGCTCCAAGAACTTAAACAACCAGGAAACAATGGCAAGTCCCAGTTTTGGAGACCATACTATGGTTCTGTCCTCTGCAACCTTTGTGTCACTAAACGTCTCCTGCGCAGGTTCATGTGAAGTGCGATATATGGATGGATGTGTTGCTTCAGTGCTTATGGAATGGATTTTGCTCCTGCAAGTGTCTGGGAAGAGTCTCTACCAAGGCACACGAGGGGAAGGAGATTAACTAAAAGTACTTTCATTTTGTCAATCATTCCTGATGCTGCAGAATAATGATGGAGCTTTCAGCCTGTTTGTATATTTAGGTCCTTATAGCCAGAAGTAATTAACTGGCCTGTGTATAGAGAACCAAACAAAAGAGATCAGGTTAAAGGAGGGAAATGGATTTGCTTGAATTTCATGCCTTTGCTTGGGAGCTATTTTAACTTCCTAATAAGGGAAGTCTTAAAATGTAGGAATATATAGGCAGTTGTTTTATGGAAGTTTCTGTGGTATTTTTATACATGCTTATATATCATCCATGTAAACAAAGTTCACAGTCCCTTGTTCTAATGCTGAGAGTTTATAGCACATTATTGTTTTGACGCTAATCAGAGTAGCTCCCATGGAGAGCTTTGATTCACTTCAGAAAACCAAAAAATGCTCTAAAAATGGTAATACATTGTAGCTATTTCATTGTAATTGGAGGCTGTCTGTGCCTCACGGAAATTACCAGGCAAGCATTCTTGAAAATGTCAGAATTTTCAAGTTTGTTCTATTTAAAATGGGGGAGCGAGAATGTGAGGGGATGGATAGAAAATTTGAGGGCTGAGTGATTCAAACTTGAAGTGCAGTTTGTAATAATGAAAGATGATCAGCTTTGAGGGTGGGGAAATAATCTCTTAGCTTTTCTAAATTACAGGATGCATAAAAACATCCACTTATTCTACATGTACTGTTACTTTAATAAAAGGCACCACTTTAGGAAATGAAAGGCTTTGGAATACCGCCAAACGTCTTAGTTCTATTTATTGTCAAAAGGTGGGGTTTTTTTCATTATCCACAGAGTTTGTGGGGTAGTTGAATAATTTGCAGGAATTTGAGTGTTTGATACCAGACTGCAAACTCTGTATTTATCTTCTTTCAGTGTTCATATTGCAAAAACAAGCATGATAAGATTTCCTGTTGGTGTTATAACTGTATCAGGATTTGGCAATTGGTCTGCTACTAATCTCATAATGTGCATTTGTGTCTATATTTAAATTAATTGGAAAACTGTATCAGAAAATACTGCTCTTAAATTATTTTATGTGTAAATGGGGGGTGGGAGAGAAGGGGGGAGAGAGAGAGAGAGAGAGAAACGAGATGCTGTAAATATAGAGTGCTGATGAATACTCAAGTAGTAAATAGAAATATCTTAGAAGTCATTCCTGACAGTAATAAAGGCAGCAATTTGATTTCATCTGTGGATAATAAACTGGTTTCAAATTGCAATAAAAGTGGTGCTTATGTTATATTAATATTTATTAGCACTTATTGATGTTAGGGTTTAGTTGTTATCTTTTCTTCACATCACAGCCATTTTATAAAAATTCAAGCTAAATTGGTACACAATACCCAATTAAAAGTGTTTGTGTCTGTGAGAGAGAGCAGAAAAAAAGTCTGTCTGTGGAGATATTCCTATACGGAAGGACAGACCCTCACTGCTTAGGAATCTAGAGAGTTGTGCTCAAAATGATGGAGTTATGTGAGTTTCCACTAGTTAAAGATTTGTCTCTCTGAATGCATATTTCAACACATAAGCACTGTTCTGCTGTTTATATCAGAATTGTTTATATGGTTTTCCTGTTGGTTAAGGATATATTTTTGTGTTGCTTGCTTTGACTGTGTGCAGTGCCTCATAAGTGTAGGAGATTATGTATTACATTCTGTGGCCTTTTTTGTGTGACGTGTGAAGGATTGCTAACTTGAAGTATAATGTGAATCAGAAAGTGATCTGATCCAAATTTAACCAAATTTGTTCATCTCTAAATTTAGAGAATAACTGAATGGCAAGACAGATATACTTCGATTTCCATCAGCAACAAGGACAGATTGTTGGCGGATGCCTGTTAACAGCTATATCGTGTGTTTTTGATACTCATATATGTATGTATGAGTGGGAAAGGACTAGTTACTAACTTTTATTTATCATGAGCCTGTTTCTTCTTTGGCTGCTTTTAAATTGCTCTTGGGTTTGATGTTCTTTCAGTGCAGATAATTCTTGTGCAGAAGGTGTGCTGTAGTCTTGAGTCACGTTTTTTGCCCTGTGAGTAGAAAGACTTGCGTTGAATTTGGAATTTTAACATTGTGAAAACTGAAACATAGACCCTTTTAAAATAAGCCAGGTACCAGGCAAGGTAAGACAAACCAAATTTCTTTTTGTTGATCTTACAATCAGGCTTCAATATCAGTAATTTCAGAAAACTAGGTTCAAGTTTCTCCTTCACTTGAGCATAACCACAGAATCACAGAATCACACAGAATCACAGAATGTTAGGGATTGGAAGGGACCTTGAAAGATCATCTAGTCCAATCCCCCTGCCGGAGCAGGAACACCTAAATCAGATCGCACAGGAACGCATCCAGGCGGGTTTTGAATGTCTCCAGAGAAGGAGACTCCACAACCTCTCTGGGCAGCCTGTTCCAGTGCTCTGTCACCCTCACTG
>VZTO01014132.1:25851-42952 GCA_013400615.1 Syrrhaptes paradoxus
ATGCACTCTACTCCCTCATCCAAGTCGTTGATGAATATATTAAACAGCACAGGTCCCAATACCGAACCCTGGGGGACTCCACTAGATACAGGCCTCCAACTAGACTCCATCCCATTCACTACAACTCTCTGGCTTCTTTTCTCCAGCCAGTTAACAATCCATCTAACCCTGAGTTTAACATGTATATAATTCACATGCCTCTAGTAGGATTAATCATGTGCTTGCAACTGAGTTTGTTTTTACCTGCTTTTCTGTGCTGGGGTCTTAATCTTTTTGATTATTCTAATTCTTTGGCCAAATATTGTCCTTGGAGATTTGACCAGTGAAAGCAAGAACATGTCTCTACTGCTTTTATACAAGATATTTAGTTAACAGGTACAACTGTTTATTTTGTTTTTTCTTTTTTTTTTATCTCAGTGAGATCCTTATTATAGACCTCCCTTTAGCCTGTTTCTCATGTTTGATTTTATTAAGACCCCAATTCAGTGACTGTGTCATCAAATTTGCACGTATAGTGATGGATTGTGATATTACAAACAATTTGATTGTTGCACCCCTCACTGAATCAAACAATGAGACTGGCTAGATTGGAGATAAGTTAATTTTTACATACAAGATCACTGAACTAGCAGTGATTGAGTAAGTAAAGTGCATAACAGCTTTGATAAGATTTAAGTAACATTGTGTTTCTTGTAGTTTGCTGAAGTGGTAATGATGATTTAAATGTTTACTGTCCTTATGGATGTAAAATAAAAACACACGTCAGCCTTGTTTAATTTAATGTAATATTAATTTTTCTTTAAAGAATCAGTACACTAAAATACTTTTAAAAGACAGGTATTTCAGCACAACAGTAGTGAGAATATTGTAAAAATTTGGCAGGAATACTACAGGGTGTGATTTTAGAAGACTCTATGTGGTAATTAATTAGCATTTGCCCTAATAAAATTCCATCACCCTATTCACTGATTTCACGATGTTTTCTTCAGAGTGAAACATTACTATATTAATTTTCCCCTGCACTTGCCTTTTAAAAATATAAGCCAATAATCTCTATTCTGTCAACTTGTATCACTTTTTAACATTTCTTGTTATACAGTAAATTAGACACTGCATTTGTTAGTACTGCTGGAAAAGAAAAGCCCAACCTCCCTAATAAATGTGAGAAGAAAAAAAGCTTCAGGTTTCTGCTATATCTGTGTTCTTAATGTGTAAGTGTCTTTGAACTGCTACTATGATGGCTCAAAGTGTTTACACTTTGTTCTCAAGTCTTGAAGAACATGAGCTCAAACTCTGGTTCCTCTAGTCTGAGTCCAGAAATTGCTTCTGAATTTAGAAGTTATTACACAGAAGCAGAATCAGCCTATGTCTTGATACACATGATGCCCTTCAATAAGTTTACATTTACAAGTCTTTCAAATAATGAAGTATTACTTAATAAATTTTGTGAGCATTTTCAAATGTGAATTTGGAATATCTCCACTGAAGTCAAGTATAGTGAAGCTAGAGTCATACCAGCAGAGTTAATCTACAAGATTTCATCACTAGCATGTCTGTAACAATTTTCCTAATAACAACACAATAGGCTTAATATCCTATTAACAATTATTATTATTACATTTTATTTGAAAAATAAATTTTAAATTAAAAAGAACCCCATCTTTGTGACCTGTTCATCCCAATTTTTATGATTTTTCAATTTAGAGTGTCAGGGTGCAGTCTATACAGAACTTTCATGTCTGCAAGTAGAAGATAATCGAAGACTTGAATAGCATCCCTTACCAATATCTTGCTTTTTGAGTCAATGGCATGATATAAATAACCCTGTCTGAGTAAGAGCCAGTCAGTCTAAAAATTAACAGGAGTTTCAGGTAGTGAAGTACTCCCTGGCAGTTATTTTGGATTTAAGATACCATTGTCCAATTAAAAAAAAAAAAACAAACCAACCATTTTTCTGCTTTTAGCTCTGTGAGTGACTGGGCTGAAGTCTTGATTTCTGCAATGATCTCTGTACGGATACACGTACAGACCTTCATTGAACTAAGTCTCATAAAGGTTCATGGCTCTGCCTTTATGAAGTCATTATTGTTGTGTTGTCTAATTTGCAAAGTATGCAAACTGAAAACATAGGACATATTTTCTCCCTATGCCTTTTATTTCTAGCAAAAGAGATTTAGAATAGATCTCTGGAAGTACTTTAGTGTTTCAGAGGACCTAGGTGTGCATATGAGTTCAAAGCTTAGATCAACAAACTGCTCAGTAGCTATCAAGTCTGGACCCAGGTGAAATCCATAAATGCCTCTGTTTCTAATAGTCATATTCCCTGTGCACCAAAATGTTCACACTGGGGCATTGTAAGAACTGCTATCTTGTTAACAGGGTTGAACAACAAGGTGGCCAAACTGTTGATTGGAATTGTTGGTTGTCTTTTCCCTGAAGCATTCCCTAACTAGTGGGCCACAAGACCACATTCTTTCTTCTCTCACTGGCTAATTTAATAGAAAAGTTTGGGAAAAGAGTTTTTCTCCCAAGTATGTTCTGATAGTCAAATGGCTTACAGAGCCATATGTGAGCGTAGGAACTGAAATCTTCCTTCTCTGGAGTAGGTAACTGAACTGAGGAACTGGTTGACGGGAAAGATGGGAAGGAGGAAGAAAGGAAAGCACAGCTGTCTTGAAGAGCATTTTGAATGAAATTGATTGAACACAGGTGAGCCTGCTGGAAGGGGCTCAGGGAAGTGAATCCCAATGGGAATGAAGCAGGTCTCCTCTTTCAGAGCAAAGTACCAAGGTGTGGAGTCAGTAATGCAGTAAAACACTCATATTGAACACAGCTGTCTAAACGTCTGTCTTCTGCACTAGGGTGCTGGTTTGCAAATGTCTTCCCAAGGTGCCCCCTCATACTCTTTGGATACCCTACACAGGGAAACTTGGATGCCTAACTAAGAACTGCATTAAAGCACCTAAGAGGTGGACATTGTACTGTGCAATACCTTCATGCATTTGCGGGTTCAGTTCTAGGTACTGAGTTGTTGACACCCCAAAGGTGATGTTTCCATACTTGGCAAGAAGCAAACATTCAGGTATCCAGAAAATACTAATGGTTAAATCTGAAGCACATGAGGATTTTCCTGTCTTTGAGTCTTGATAGCGGCTAAGTGGAGCAGTGGGCAGCTGAGAACATGATTTTGAACTCTTGAGCTGGAGCTAGGTTGGACACAGGCACATTGGGGCTATTTCTGAAACCCACCCTGCTAGGATTTTGGAAGGTGTCCCAGTGTCCAGGTTTATCTGGGACTAGCAGGTTGAAACATCTGAAGTAGAAGCCAGAAAAGGTCACACGGGCTAGGTGATAGACCAGAGTTGTGGTTTGATTTTTTTTCTGTTTTTCTTCGTATAATTTGTGCACTCCAGAAACAGATACAATTTCTAGGCTTGGAAACAAAGGAGCCTTTGCTGACTTTAGTGTTTATAAGGCTAGTTCTGCTAGCACAAATATTAATGCAGCATCTCAGAAAGAAGAGGAGATTTTCTACTTGCTAACTAAAATTTCCTGGCTCTCTCATTCTAGGAAAACGCTGGTGCTCACTTTGGTATATTTACAACTCTGGAAAAATATTATGTGTAATATAGTATTATGTGTTCTGAAGTATGTGTTTCTGTATTCACATACGTATATCGTATATATATGTATCTTATGTATATATTTATGAATTTATTTATGTAAGCATATATTTGACAAATCCTGTTACTGTCTGAACAAATAAATGTAAAAGATCAGCCTTTTTATTTGAAACATCAAAGAATCTATTGCATTTGTAAGTGAATAGTGTAGAGTTTATCACCCTCTAAAACTAAATAAGGTCCCGCTGTATTTTCGTATTTTCTTTTCATTAGAAGAAGGCATTGACATAGCAATATCTGCAATGATTTTTCACAGCTACCCTAGGACTGTGGAATACCAAAGTTAAGAATTCAATAGCAACAGTAATTCAGACTTGCTGTACTAAAGCAGTATTTTTCACTGGGTTTTGTTAATGGGCGAGTGACTGTGTATTGCTGAGTAGTCTGCCTAAAAAATATGAATCAAGTTTATGGGATGTTCTGCACATTCAAATTAACATAAAGTTTTTGCTTCCTCTTTTTAACTAATTATATGAACAGTAGAATTTTAAGATCAGTCATATTTGTACACACTTTCAGGCAAAGTCTTCA
Organism: Syrrhaptes paradoxus; assembly: GCA_013400615.1. NCBI lineage: Eukaryota > Metazoa > Chordata > Aves > Pterocliformes > Pteroclidae > Syrrhaptes > Syrrhaptes paradoxus. Next base: position 30,066 of record VZTO01014132.1, read on the forward strand.
TGTTCCTTCCCCAAGTTCTATGCTGGAGGAAGTTACTTTTGATAACAGCATCCAGTTATTATGGCTGAACTAATCTATTAGCTTCTGTTCTCCAAAAAGTTTGGAACCATCATTCCATTTTTCTCTTCCCCTGCGTTTGTGGTTTTTGTCTTTCCCTCCCTCCCCCACCAGCTAAAAAAAATGTTGCTTTTCCCCTGGCCTTTATTCACTTGCTTGTTGGATACTTTCCTAAGCTCACTCAGCTAGCAGAAAACTTTCTTTATCCTGGTTACCAAGTTGAATTAGCTCAGCTCGGGGCCTGACAAAAGGGACTGTGTGGCAGTGAGCAATTAGATCGTCTCAGGCTGTCGCTTCCTTCATGTTTTCCAGTTCTTTAGAGTGACTGAAGAATGCATAGTAAAAACTCAGAACAAGAACTGCAAGAGCAGCTCTGGGTGCTAAAGTAGAATGATTTGGGAGATAGTCTTATTTTTTCAGTAGCTGCTAATAGGCTGCATGGGCCATTCTAATAGGTGAAGATTCCTAAATCGCTAAGGAATTATGGTCATTTCCTCCTTTATTTTTCTTCCCCCTACCTTCTCTTTCCATACCCTAAACCTCATGTCCTACAACTGGGGTAGAGCTGTAGTACTTTAGCAGCTGTTGGGGCTCTGTTTAAGATTTTTCACTCATGCTTGAACTCACTTGAGGTAGAGGCTAGAAACTGCTTTGTGTGACGTGCTGCATGTGCATTTTTCCCTTTACTCAGAAATACTTCGGCAGACTGTGAATAGAGAATAAGTAATTTGAAGACATATGTCATTAAAAACAACATTAACTTGGAACAATTTAGTAGTTAAACAGCATCTTTTATGAGTCAGCTGAGCAAGAGATTATAGGTGTGATCACAACTGCTGAGTGTTGTTGCAACTCAGTGAGACTATACTCATTTGTGCAGGAGGTGGAGACTTAATTAATTGAATATGATTTCTGAATAAAGCTTCAAATCACAGAACAGCTATGTGCATGCTAGTGCAGTTCACATAGCCAAACTTTCTTCTTTTAGTCTTTTTTTTCCTTTTCTGAAATTTCTGTTGTGATCTAATGACTGTTGGCAAAACCTGTCTGTTTCCTTTGACAAAAATAATGGTGCCTTAAGAAAAGTACTAACCAGTCTATAATGTGATGGAAGCTGTGTTTAAGAACAGGTGTTTGGTAAAGCTATCTATCCTCTTGCATAAGTAACCAGTGGGATTTCTGAACCAGGGAAACTCATGAACTGTATTTGTCATGTTTTTCCTTTGCCAGAACACATACCCACAGTGTGTTCAAACAGAATTTGTATTTTCGAGTTTACCCAGATGGGAATGTGCAAGTGGCAAGAAGTAGAGATAGTGGTCTGAAAAGTCTGAGGGCCATGGTAAAAGCAGATATAAATTAGATGGTGCTCTGAAAAGCCTAAGAGCCACCGTAAAAGCAGAAAATTGTTTGCTTTATCTCTGCAAATACTCCTCTGATACCTCCATGAGCTTTGATACCACTGTGGGTTTTCTTGCAGATGAGTGGTGGTGAAAGGGTTGACTACAAATACCTCAGCAGCAATTAAGAATTTGGTCACACTGTGGTTTTCAAAGCAGGTTTGGGATTTAAGGTGGTACCTTGCCTCCTGCTGCTTGTTGCTACCCTGGTACTGAGCCTTGTAATGGGCAGTGAGAGTAGTTGTAGGCTGTTCCAGTGCAAAAGCATCTGATGTAGTTTGAGTCGTTGTTAATTTACTGGTTTAAATGGTATTTTTAATTTACTGGTTTAAATGGTATTTTTAGTCCCAAATATAAGTCAAAAGTACTGATACTTTAAAAAAGCAACAGGACTTGTGTTTCTGATTGTCTACTTCATAACAATGATAAATGTGCATACAAGAGAATGATTAATGAATTCTGAGTAAAGAGAAAGGAAGTGGGGAAAACAAACACTTTTAAAAGCTGGAAGATAAATTTTAAATTTCTCTGAAATTCCAAATAAAATACTGTTTACACAAAATGTGTCTGAAGTGCAGTCTCTTTGGGATACAATCTGAATATGAAACTGAAATATGCCATTATTCCACCAGATTATTAGATATACCATGTGCAGTGATTTCACCATATTTTGCAAATGAAGAATGACTTCCAAAGATTTTTACAGAAGCTAAGTCTGGAAGCAAAGAAAAAAGGTGTATACGTACAGATCTTGCAGGAGCCTCAAGTTATATCTGAGCACTCACTGCTTTCACTGGTGGACTATATGGAAAAATAAAAGCATTCAGATGTTTAGGTTAGCTAGAGGACAGCAACTATCCTGAATTATTGAGGTAAGGTGCAGCAAGTTTTAAGTCAAATGAACTTGGAGGTTGGATATAGTGCTTGGCGTTTATATAAAGCAAGCTCAAGGTTGAATGCAGCATTCAAGTTGTAAAATGGATGTAGAATGGGTAAAAAACCCCTGCAATTACTTCAGTGACGATCCATTCAGGTTAAGAATTTTCATCTTTGCTGTTGCCATAGCAATCTGTTCCCCTGTCACTACCACATTAAAAATCCATTCTGTAAAACTGTTGTTGCCAATACTGAACACATAACAGACAAAAACATTTTTTTAATAGCTTAGGTGTCTTATTTGCTACATGAAGAAGACCTAGATCTCAGAGAGATGCATATGTACTTTAAAAAGATTAGTGTTTCTATAATACATTGTAGGAACACATTGTTTGTGCTGGAGTATTGATGTCAGTATAAAATAGTTTGCAAATAATACACCAATGCAGTGTCAGTTGAACTCAAATAATTGAACTGTTCTGCTAAGATATAACAAACCCATATGTTCCTGAGTTAACTATTTATTTTGGTAACATGCTGTAATGAAAGGCTTTTTAACCTTCTGTTACTCATTGAGTCTGATTCTCTTCGCTGATTGACTTCAGTGGTTTTATCTGTACTGGTCTAATTCTGGAACAGGAGGAGAGTTGTGTCCCCTGACAGTTTTAGGTCCGTGATCTAATCTTAAACTGCTCACGTACCCAAGCTCTAAAGTTTGTATGGATATTGAATTGTAGGAACAGATCCTTAAGCATTTGTTAGTACATCCAAATGAGGGGGGAAAGGAATTTGTAGTTCATAGCAAACATAGCAATGGTGGATAAATTGTAAATATATTTCAATAAAGTAGAGATACATATCTGTAGACATATATATATATATGTGTGTATGTATTCATTCAGGGCTGAAATGCAGAAGTTTACTAAAATCCCAAATGTGCATAAGTAATGGATTTAAAAACTCAGGCATTGACTAAAGGAATAACATAATAGTAGGAAGCTGAACGTATGGCCCTTAGTCTGATCATTGACAATGTAAATCTCATCCTTGTTTCTGCCTCAGCGTCCTTGTATCCTCTCGCCATCTCTAGCCTTCATCCTTTAAATTCTTATTCTCTGTCCATACCATACTCCTTTGTTTCACTTTTTATGTCTTCTACTTGCCACTGTCCCCACACTTCTATCCCTCAGTTGTCTTTGAGAGCCTTGATCTACGGGTGGTGTTGGTTTAATGCAGGAGAAGCATAAGAGGAGAAAATATAGCAAATAGTTACAATGCTATTGGGAGTTAATAAAAGAATTGAGGGTGAGAAGTTATTTTCTAACTGCACTTGGCAATATCATCTAAATTTTTTTTCCTTTTGGTCACATGGTAGGAACTGCTTTTTTTTTTTTTTTTTTTTTTTNTTAATGCAACAGTGTCCTCTTGTGTTGGGGCTTTTGGGTTAGTTTTCTTTTATTAAATTTTTATCATTATTTTCTTGGTGAGTAAACTGACCACTGCAAAAGATTATTTCATTTGCATCTTTTCCCCTGTTTTTGCAATTCAAAATGTGACCCTTTGGAGCATGCTACTGGGTGACCTTTACCCAGCAACTGAAATTGCAGATCACCTACACAGTGGGCCTGTTGCGGTTCCTGTCCAAGGGCATCTGTGGATGGCTCAAGCAAAAAAGGTGTCCCTGACATGCTGGATACCTGTCTGCTCTGTGTAGGTCACTGAAGACAGGGGATTGGAAGTGGTTTCTGTTGCAGCCATGTGTGCTCATTAGCCATTCACAGTGGGTGATGCAGTGGCTGAGGTCCCTGTTCCAGTCCAGGGCTGGGGCTGGCGCTTGAGATCGGAGGTGGCAAGGAGTCGTGAGCTCCCATTTGTTTACCTGGGATAACAAGTGCTGCTGGATGTAAAGTTTAGTGAATTAGACAGTAGGAAATACACCTGATGAGTTTGGGTTTATCTGAAAAAAATTCTCAGTATAAAGATAATAAATCTGGGTTCATGCATACAATGAAATCAAAATAATTCTGAGGCAAACTGGAACTTGGCTCTTCACTTTCCCACCTCACTGCACATTTCAGTGCTCCCTCCACATTGTAGGTGTTTCAGGGGATCACCAGAAAACCCTGAGTAGATTTAGATAAAGGAGAGATTTGGAGTTGTCTTTGACTTTTATGGACCTTTTTTATTAAAATGCTTAGAGCTGTAAATGTAGAAATAAGAACCTCATTTATCTTGACAAAAGTGCTGCCATAAACTATTCAGCACTCGTAAAATAACCTTTTAAATTATTGTTTCTGCTGGTATTGATAAATTCATACAAAGTGCTTAAAGGTCAGGCATTGCCAGAAAAATGTCTTTTCAGCTTGTTAATTAAAGGTTTATAAGAATGTGCACCAGCTTGCTCTTTGGACAAATTGGAAAAAAGGAAGGAGAAAAACAAAAAGGCCCTCATGGATGAAAATGATAGTGTGGAATTAGTGATTGACGAGGAGTCTTTGATCCACCAGTGTCAGCATGGCCAGCCTGGACAGTTTGTGAGTAAAAATAGGTGGCATGGTTAATAGAAGGGAAAAAAAGTTTATTTATCTTTTTTCTTTTTTTTGGGGGGGGGGAATATAACTTGATTACTCACCTCTTGCAACCCATGGGCTTGAGCTGAGGACCCAGCTAGAACTGAAGTATTAAAGTGACTGTGAACAGTATTTGTCCTGTTATAGCTTGAGCCATGGGGAGCTTGCCCAGATCTCATTGCCTGATTGCCTGGCCAAGAACATCAGATAAGGGCATTTACTTTTTTATTTGCCAGGCAAGTGATTTTATCTGCACGTTTATTTACCACTTAAACTGTAACAAAGCAGGGATCTGAAATGCACTGAAAAATGTACCAAGAGCCTAACTGCCCAGCCGTTCATTCTAGCACCTGCACCTCCCTCATTACAGAGACTGCAACTGTGATTCCCTGTTTCATACTTCACCTCTTTCGCCGATCATCATGGAGATATCCTGGTCTGATCATTAAAATCTGACCTAAAATTTAGGCAAATCAGATGTGACTCTACATCAACAGATGAGATGAGGTTAATCAATCACATGGATGAGCACTGGAAATAAGAAGTCTGGCTTGCATTTCCACCTGCACAACAGTCTACCCCTGACAACATTATTTTTCCTCTAAATCTTGATTTTTTTTCATCACTAAAACAGAGACAATAATACTGACCTAGGTGAAGTACCCTGAGATAACAGATGAAATGTGTTATGGTAAAAGAACAGAAGTTTCTGTCATTGAATTCTGCTGATACAACAGCTTGAACTATTTATTGCCCAAGCTGGGAAACAATAACAAAACAATGTAAATAGTGAAAAGTAAGATAGATTCTCAGATGTCTCTCTGTCTGAACATTCTATGGTACTATTAATGTGAGATTAAAGTTTTGAGTTTCCCCTTGGCCATATGATTTTTATATTGTCATTGTTTCCTTGAATATTAAATAACAGATCCTTACTATAAAAACATTTGTAAACAGAAGGCTGCATCTTTGTCACTGAAAATTTCATAACCTGAGAATGTCATCATTTGTTTTTGTTCTCTTGAGATCGCTGCAGAACTCCTACTTCAGGAAAATAAATCTGACAAATTTTTTGTGAGTGCAGGTGACAGAACTAATGATCGTTCATTTTTCTGATACCCACAGACAGTACATTCTGGCTTTGTCTTCAAGTGAAGCTAAAAGATTGGTGCAGAGTAGTTTTATGGTGTTTCTTCTCTCATTCCCATTCTTTTTGGCTCAATGGTTCAGTGTTTTGAAACAAAAAAGGAATTGGCCCGACTAAGCGCCCAGAGGCTGAGATAAGCTCCTTCCTCACATGACAGAGACATTCTGTTCTAGACAGGGTTGGTTGGTTTTTTATCTTGTGATTGATATTTGAAGTAGTACAAGAAAAGAGATTTGTTGCCCAGACGTAGAGTTTTTGTGCATCCTACCGATTGATAACTGTATCTTATCTAACTTCTGAGTAATTTAATTCTTATCTTTACAGTCAATTTCCAATCTTGCTCAGTGTTGGCACTTCAGATTTTAATATGTAGTATTTTGCTGGCCAGTTTGAAAATCCTTGCAGATCCACTTGTATCTGTAGGAATAAAAATATCAGAATGTGTATTATTTTCAAGGTCAGAGGTAGCATGTATAAAAATGACGAGATGTGCAGCCACACTTCAAGCACAACCTTCCAGAAGGAAGAATTTATTGTTTTAACTTTCTGTGGAGGGTATATGTGCAGCCCAGGAGAAGTTGTGGTGCTCCTGATGTTTCCAGGGACAACTCAGGCTTCACTGCATTGTGAAAGCAATCTCATTTATAAACAGTGTTGGGATGGAAGGAAAATATGGATCATAATTGTGATAAACTTTCAGTTCCTCCAGTGTGGGTTGGAAAGTTTATTTTGGTACTCACCTTAAAAAGCAAAATAACTGACCTAAATTAATTTTAGTTCATGCTAATATAAAGTGGGAAGTTGTGACATGTCTAATAAGTGGCAGTAGCAGCAGGTGGCAGCTCAAATTCTCCGTCTTTCCAGACTGCAGGAATTCATCACATCCTTCCCAATGTGTGAGGCTGTGATATGGTAGACAGGGTAAAGAAGTCATTCATTCAGATAGTTTATAGAATCCTTCCTATTGTTTTTATTCCATGTGTCACCCTGCAGGGTTAACTGTGGTGGAAATAACCGCATCTCTTCCTCACTCTGCTGCCAATACCTTTACTTCTACAGGAAGGTATAACTTACTTGTTTTGGCATCCATGGCTAGAGATGCTGCTTTCTTCACCCCCATAAACTCTTGGCTCAAGACAGAATTTTAGTGGAGTATGTTTTTTCCTGGATAATCCAAGGTACTGATAAACCAGGATTACTCAGGAAAAATTGTCTTGCCTGTTTATAACTGTACAGCTCTCCTTGTTGTTTGACTCAAGCAAATCTTATGCAGATTTTAATCTTTGCTGAATATATAAAATCACATCCCCAAATGTCTCCAAGAGGAGTAGCAGAGTTAAAAATATAAGCTCTGTAGGACAAGTTTATTAAAAATATTCTGCATGAAAATGCATGGTGTTCTTATCAAACACTGTAGTTAGAATGAAATAGCCTGTTTTACCAGTCTGTTGTTGAGGTCTGAGGCAAACATACTGGCATGGACCTGATACAGTTTTTCTTTCATTTAGCTGATTACCTGATAGTTTCCTTTTTATTGACAAATTTAATTAATTACCCCAGATTGGGGTAATATTAGCATACTTTATCTTATTGGCTGTGATCCGGTATTATTGTTTTGAGAGGAGTTAAATTTAGAAAAATTCAGTTGAATCTGTTTTTCTTTCCTTATTATCCATTTCTAGCAGCCCAATAAATTTTTGTGATCAATGACTAGGTGTCTCTTGCTGTTAGAATGACAGTCATCTGCTTGCTTAAGTTGCCATGTTGTCCCAACAGCAATCAAGAAATGTTAGATAGAAGTTATAAAATCTCATCTAAAGAATATTGTCCAATTAACCAAACTATGAACTGTATTCAGGAGTGAAGGAATAAAAGAAAGTGGAGGGGAAAAGTTAGCAATGTTCTTTAGACCTGTGACCCAGTCTTAAATTTATGAGCTATATCTGTCATTTTTTATGGAGAAAATAAAGTACAAGTTATTTACAACTTCTCAGATCCAGTATTTTAGAAGCCTCTGTGGGTGAGTCTTGAAAAAGAGGTGCCATTTAGACCATTTATAACACAACTCATAAATGTACATCTATAGATATCTGTATCGCTACAGATAGATGAAAAGTCAGAAAAGGATTGGGGCTAAGCAGACACAGAGATGTTTAAGGGGAGAGAACTTGTGTGTACTTGACTCTGTATTACAAAAATGTAGTTTGCTTGCTCTTGGTATCTAACTTTTCATAAGGGTTAAAGATAATACTGGGTTAACACATATAATTTCTCCATCTACAAAGTAAACTTTATGTAGAATACAGCAATGTATTTGCTCATAGAAGGAGCTACCTCAAATATTGTAAATAATCTTTGAATAAACTTGTTACACAACTAAGAGAAGAGTGAGTAGAGAAAATAAATGTCGATAGTAATAGATGCTGTTTTGGCCCAAATGGATGTCGTCTTAGCTGAGTGTTATCTTACAGTGTGCTGCAGTAGATTTATAGGTAGCTTTCAGCTTTAATAATTCAGTATTTACTATTTACTAAGACACAGTGAACTTCTCTTATGACCCTGGCTACCACGAAATGCATCATCTTACCAATGCACATTTTGAAGTTTCACTGTGGTGCATTTCACAGTTCTTCAGATCTCTTTTGAAAACAAGCTAGTGCCTAGACAGCCTTCAGCCATGGCAGCACACTTGTGTACCAAAAATCTTCACAACAATGAGATGTGTCCTTTGCACCCGGAATTGCCAAATGCTCTAAGGAGACAATGGGCTTTAGTTAACAGTGCTATGTAGACAAGGTAAAAGAGAGGGAAGAGTCTCTGACTCTTTAGCAGGAGAGAGAACTTCAAATGGATGATGTATTAGAGCCTGCTGTCATAAGCTCGGAAAAGACAAACAAAGAGCTGTAAGGGGAACTGCTGGGTCAGGCAGAGACTATGTGGGGAAGCTGTGCAAGTGTTTTAAACTGTGTTCAACTGTTTTTCTTCCAACAGACTTTGGGAACTATCACTGCAGTGCCCATTAAGGTTCCTCAGGTCAGCTCCTTGCAGAGGTTGGCAGGACAAGGACCAGCAGTGCTACCTCAGGTACAAAATACAGTTCCAAAGGGGGGTTTGTGTCATTTTATATGTATTCTACTCTGTTCCTCTCTGGTGCCCAGGCCTGGGTAGGTCTGCACACTCATTATGCTGAATAAAGGCTCAGCTTCAGTGAGTTGATCAGAACTGTGATTTTCTCTAATTCATGGAAAAAAAAAAGATAAATCAGTTTTCTTCTGGGAACGTACTGTTAACACAATGAAAAGCTATAAAAATCATGTAGATTCATTGTGGAAGAACAAAATGCATACGGTGAACTGTAAATTTATGCTTTATAAGATGAATCACAAATCACAAGTGAAAATCTGCAATTCTGTAATTAAAAGAAGTGGTGGAAGTATTAACCTTTCTGTCCAAGATTTAGCCTCACACATTCTTTTATTAACTTAATTGCCTTATCCCTGTCTATCGCGGTATAAAGTTTTGGCCAAACTAACCCAGGTGCCAGGCTAAGGCAAGATTGGCTGGATAGGAGTAAAAGGAGAGTTACGCTCACAGATTTTTAAAAGCTTCTCAGACTGTGTTTTCTTTTCTGAATATCCATTACTGTTTCCCTAACTGTACACTTTCTTCCCCATTTCAACCCTTTTTCTCAAAATTTTTGGATGTAATTTTCAACAAGTGTTTTGCTGCAGTTCTATGGTTTGCTTTTCAGACTCATGATTATTAAGTATAAATATATTTCTACCTGTGTGGCCCTTAGAGGTCTGTTTCTCATATGTAAACATTTTTCTAGTATTGAAGTCAATGTTAGGTCTTGCTATTGTTCTTTTATTTTTTTCCTACTATTTTCTTAGTGGCAGAATCTAGTAGCAGATCTGTGAGCTAAATCTGCCTGGAGGAAGGAGTATTTCCAAGATAAAGTTCTTTTAAATTCTCTCTTTGAATTACATTTTGTGGAAGGCAAAGTTGTGAACATAAAGGAAGGTTATAGTTTTCTTATCAAGTTCAAGACTTTGGTTTTCAGTTGTTCTTACAGCATAATAACACATTGATTTCTGCCATTTTGGGGTGTCAAAGATGAGCAGATTGCTTCTGAAAAGAGATGAGGTTCAAGAGCAGCTGAAAGACCTGTAACAGGGGCTTAAATTATCATTAAGGTTATGTTTCAGCAATGAAGATGGCATTGCAAATGCTGCACTTAGAGAAGCATCAATGTTCTATACTTTTGTCAAGCACAGAAATTTTCACTCAGTGTTAGATTCAATTTTGAAGAATTGTAAAAAGGAAAGGAAGCTGATTTCCTCAACTTTTTGAAAAGAACATATATCCTTTCTGTCTTGCTGTTTAGCTCATGGCAATATTTGTGCTTGTATTTCACTTTGTTTCACTCCTTTCCTAGCACAGCCTTCAATTTCAAACCTGTTCATGCAACCATACTTAATACTAATGAAACACCAACCCTTCCTCAGCAGGCCTGAGCCATAGTTCTCTAAATTTTCTATCTCATGTCGATAGAACGGGAAATAACCACATAGCAATCTTATTTCTGCTAAATTTAAAAATGAAGGAGGCAGCTCTATGTAGGACCACGTTATCAGTACATCTAATGTTCTGAGTTTTTTTTCTGACTTTTCACAGTCCGGAACCTCCTTCTTCAGCAGCCGCGTGCCCCTTTTGCAGGCTGTGTCCTCCTTTGCAGTTCGTCATGGTCTGTATGTTCCTCTCCCATTCAAAATGGAGAAGTTTAAAATTTCCATATTGTTTGCTATTGGGGAACTCTACCCATCAAAGCTTTCTGCTTGATGTCTTAAGAGAGATCAAGTTTTCATCTACAAGTGGAAAGTTTGGCTTCTAACTAAATAGTCAAAAGCTTTCAAAATATATTTAATATAACCTTAAATCAGAGTGATGGACATCTGTCATTCCCCAGATGCAGCTGGATACGGGTGATCTGGGAGGCCACTGTAAGCGAGCTGCACCACCACATCACTGTGAAAGCTCTCCCTTGTAATAAGTCTAGCCGAGTGCATAGTCATCTCTGGCAAATTTTGAGGGTCGAGAGGAATCTGTGGTCCAGGAGAACTAGAAACTTCAGATGGAAATATAAAAATACCAGGAGGCAAGGACACGTAATACCACAAAGGTATTATGGTAAAGATTTCTTCCCTCTTCTCCCTCATAGCTCTGAGAAACAAACACCTGATTAAAAAATATTTTGGAAATTAATGGGTGCATAGTATCTTCCAGTAGGAGCTGGAAAATCTGCAGAATTAAATCCTACCACAGTCCATGTCCTCTGAGCTATTATGCAGTGGTTGCAGAGCAGGCTGCCTCCTAAATTTCTTTTGTCCCCCCTGGTGACAGGCATGGCTCCTGTACCTTGCTCTGAATTAATGGCACAACCCTACCATTCTAGGACTGACTTTCTGAGAGGCAGCTTTGCCACTGTCTCCCAAGCATACTAATAAGCAGGATCCAACTGATTTTGGCATCTGCTAAAACCTTTACTCTGGGTGAGCACGTAGCAGCAAATTAAAGGGACAGCTTTTTCAAAAGAAAACAATATTCATCACTCTTATTCCAAGAAGTCCACGGTATTTTGCACAAAGGATTAAAGCAGTACAATGTCTGTACTCATGCATGTTAGCTACGGCTGAATCTTGTTCTGCAAGGTATTCTGCCTTCCCCAACTTCCATCTCTGCGAAGTCTAGCTTCTTAGTGAAGAGTGGGGCTCTTATGTAAAGCTCTAATAGCAATGAAACCATAGCAGCAAAAGCTTCAAGAAGCCCATCTGAATGCCTGCCTACTTGCTCAAGCAGCTAAGTCTGGGTGTAGTATTTGCCAGTGCAGTGGCAATCACCTGAGATGGCTTTGTCATGTCTGTATGCGCTGCTGCCGCTTGTGTATGAATCGCTGCTGGANGTGTAGTATTTGCCAGTGCAGTGGCAATCACCTGAGATGGCTTTGTCATGTCTGTATGCGCTGCTGCCGCTTGTGTATGGAGGGAAGGAAGGCCTGGATGGATCACCTTATGGGATTTCTGCTGTGTTAGGTGCCTACTTGTCTCTGAGTTGCTCTCTGGAAGTGGCTTCTCTCTTAGCCAGGCAGAATGCACTTCTGTTTCAGGTGCATGTAGATGAGTGGGATTAATCCAGGTCATTGTCTGCATTCTTGAAAGCACACCAATCGCTATGGGACATTTCTCCTTTAGGCCAGTCTCATCATCTCTTTGGGATTTCAGACTCCCTTTAGACTTAGATGTAGGCATGAGTGGAATAAACATTTCCATGCTGGCAGGAAAGAAACAGAGGACTCCTCTGTTTAAGGGCCCCTCATCACATCTGAAAGATTTTTATGGTTTTGATGCTTTCATTTCTCCTCTTCTAGACAGACTCTTGATTTACCTCTGTGCAGTCAAGCAGGAAAATGCCACACAAGTAAACTGAGGCACTTAACAATACTCATGTAAAATAATACATAGAGCTTTCTCATTTTCCACATTTGTACAAATGCTTGTCATTTGTTTTGTTCATTTGAATGAGTTTATGATGTGACCCCCTGGGAGCTCTTCCATATGGGGAATGAAGTTTCAAAATCTGCACATTTACAAATGGCAGCAAAATCCCATCACTTAGTGCAGAACTGCTATTAAATGGAGAGCAAACAAACATTAATTACAAGTTCATTGCACAATGCAAACAATATTTCTTTAGGCATTCATTATTTGCCAAAACAAGCCTCATTGGCAGACCTTTATTCTTTTTAAAATTTTTTTTTAAAAAACTATAAAGTTATTT
>VZTO01014165.1:9903-38704 GCA_013400615.1 Syrrhaptes paradoxus
GAACCCTGGGGGACTCCACTAGATACAGGCCTCCAACTAGACTCCATCCCATTCATTACAACTCTCTGGCTTCTTTTCTCCAGACAGTTCACAATCCATCTCACCACCCGATCATCCAGATCGCACTTCCTCAGTTTATCCGCAAGGATACTGTGGGAGACAGTGTCAAATGCTTTTCTGAAATCAAGTCCTAAATTTTCTTAGATTCTAGTGATGTAATGTTGCTGCTAATTATGATGAAATTGCAACTTGGGTTCAGGTACTAAATTCTACACTAATAGCAGCACTTGTTATGCTAAAGTCAATTCTTAGTTTCTCTCTTCCTACTTTGTTAGGAGTGCATATTGCTAAACTCAGTTGAGAATTGAATTTCTCTGCCTGTTTCAGCAGTTTGTATTTTCAGTGGATGTTGGGCTTCAGACATATATACATCCAGTGTGTGTTTCTTGAACATAGGTCATAGTGTAATTTATACTCATTTGCTCCCTTTGAAATATATATATTTTTTTTCTGAGAACATTTATGCATAACATGTAGCTCAGAAAAGCTTATACCAACTGGTATTTCTAAGTATTACAGTGAGTGCTTGTTTTTCAAGTCCTGGTGGACTAGCTGTCTGTCCCAATACTGAAGGATAATAGCAAGTCATAGAACTTGTTAGACTTAAAGTTTCAGAAACCCTGGTGTCTTGAAAAAATACGTGATTTTTTTGGAAGAAATTTTTTTTTATCACAGAATTATAAGGTTGGAAAAGACCTAGAAGATCATCGAGTCCAACCATATCCAATACTTCCCAACTAAATCATATCCCTCAACACAACATCCAGATATTTCTTGAACACCCCCATGGTCGGTGACTCTACCACCTCCCTGGGCAGTGCATTCCAGTGCCTGACTACCCTTCCCGAGAAGTAATATTTCCTAATGTCCAGCCTGAATCTCCCCTGGTGCAATTTGAAACCATTGCCTCTAGTTCTATCACTGTCTACACGAGAGAAAAGGCCGACCCCTAGCTCACTACAACCTCCCTTCAGGAAGTTATAGAGAGCAATAAGGTCTCCCCTGAGCCTCCTCTTCTCCAGGCTGAACAATCCCAGCTCCCTCAGCCGCTCCTCATAAGGCCTGTGCTCCAGACCCCTCACCAGCTTCGTAGCCCTCCTCTGAACGCGTTCCAGGGCCTCAATGTCTTTCTTGCAGTGAGGGGCCCAAAACTGAACACAGTACTCGAGGTGCGGCCTCACCAGTGCCGAGTACAGGGGGACAATTACCTCCCTGTTCCTGCTAGTAACACTGTTTTTGATGCAAGCCAGGATGCCGTTGGCCTTCTTGGCCACCCGGGCACACTGTCGGCTCATGTTCAGCCGAGCATCAGTCAATACCCCCAGGTCCATTTCCTCTACGCAGTCTTCCAGCCACTCTGCCCCAAGCCTGTAGCGTCGACCGGGGTTGTTGTAGCCGAAGTGCAGGACCCAGCATTTGGTCTTGTTGAACCTCATTCCATTGGCTTCAGCCCAGCTCTCCAGCCTGTCCAGATCCCTCTGTAGGGTATCTTAGTAACAAAGAAAGCAGAAACATACATTGGAAGTAGTACATGATATTATTTGTAAAGTAACATTTTTTTCTTATTTTCAAAGTTTTATGAGGGTTGGATTATCATACTAATTATGTGCAGAGTAGTGTCTGCTTGTCATTTTATGTCTTAAAGCACAAACACATCTAACATTTTTTGTACTTCATCCTCAAACTAACACAGAATCATAGAATCATTAAGGTTGGAAAAGACCTCAAGCATCATCAAATCCAGCCGTCAACCCAACACCACCTATCCCACTAAACCATGTCCCTAAGCACCACATCTACGTGTTTCTTGAACACCTCCAGGGGTGGTGACTCTACCACTTCCCTGGGCATCCATGTGAATTAATTTTGTTGATTTTTTTTTTTCTTTTTCCTTTTGTATTACATTATCTTAACATGGATTGTTTTTAACTTTTCCAGCCGTAAATGCAGTGTCCTTGGGAAAGAATGGAGTAGTAGAACTGATGTTTAAGATCATTGGCCCTTTTAGTAAAAAGAACACTAGCCTTATGAAGTAAGTAAGGTCTCTTTAATATAATATGTGGAAAAACCTTAAATACATTTCTAAACTTAGTTGTACATGAAAAATACTATCAGAAGAATCCAATGTAACTCATATTTGAATGTGAAGGGATGTGGGAAGGAGAACCACAAATCTGACTGTTTAATTTTACTCAGTAAAGTAACACAAAATATTTGAATGTGTGGTTACAATACTGGTAAAAGAATATAAATGTTATTTTTTTATCTCTAATATTCCTTCACGGAAACTGTACAATGGTTATTGCCAAAGCAGCACAAACAGATCAAGGCAATCCCATAATTTTTCTGTTTGTTGAATTGGCTCCCACATCTCCTTTGTGTTTTTAGAGTCACACTATTTGCTTTGTTTTGTAATGGAATTTTCTTTCTGTTTTACTTTAAAGCAATTATAGTCTCTCAGAGCAAAAACATAAAACATAGAGTAAGAAGCACCAGCAATATCTGTGTAGTGGGCTTTTGTGTTTAAAAAAAAATTTCACTGCATACCTTGAAGTAAGAGACTTTAGATTCCCCCTGGTCCTGCCCTATATTTTTTTTAAGTGAACTTAGGGTAAAAGTAGATAAAATATCCTCTAACTGAGGTTAGTCTTTCTTTATACACTATGAGGTTTTTGAAGTACTTATGCATGGAAAACGGAATTTTTCTCTTGTTGGCAAAATAGTAGTCTCATGTTGTTAATATTCTAACTTCAGTATAAAAAATATAGTGTTATCTAAATCTGGTATTTGGGGTCACTGGAGTATGTTTAAAAAAAAAATACCCTGCCCCTTTAAGACACAGCTAGAATTAGACATATGAGTTTACTATTCCAAGTGAGTAATCGTGATATCCTTGTTTATGGTCTAAGATGAGAAGCTTGAAGTCTTATCTTTACAAAGAGTGTAAAAATAAGTATACATATTTTCTAGTTGTACATCTTGAGTTAACTGAGACAAGATCATTGTCTACAAGAAAAATCTTAGACGAGTGATCTTGTAGTACAGGTTGATGAGCATTACTCCTCAATATATTCATACACAGCCAGTTTTGACCTGCAGTTTTCTAAAACAGTGTCCTTTGCTTTGTGGAAGTGCTTGTTCTACTGTTAACATAAACCAGGAGTTTTAGGAGTCTCTCATCCAGTGAGTGTGCTTCATAAGCATTAGGTTGTTACTTACAGTGTTTTTTTGCAGAGGCTAAAAGTTTGTATAGCCATTGCATAGATATTTTTAAATTTCACCATCAGACTTCAGGTATAGCAGAAAAGCATGATATTTTAGTAAAATCAAATTTTAAAGGCAAAGTCTGATACAGTGCAGCCAGGAAAACACAAGGATAGATTATAATAAATCTGTTAGCAGTATGTATTTTGTATAGCTTTACAGTGTTGTAGATTAATGGTTGGTTGCTGTTTTGACTTTTCTTGTTATGTTGGCAGGGTTGCTTTAGACACACTTGCTGCATTGCTAAAATCAAGTAAGTGACTACAAGAAATTGTCTAGTTGAGATATGTATATTTGTGCGTATACACCAAGTAAAATTAAATATTAAGTCTGTGGCTAAAACAAAATCAAGGCTGGGAGATTTAGAAGTAAGGCAAGAGTTTTATCTGCAGTCTCTGATGCTTTAATATTTGTGTGGCATATACATATAAGTTTAATAATTTGTTACTGTCTCTTCAGTTACATGGCAGAAAAGCTGTACTGCTTCTGCAGAACTAGTCTGGATCCAAGGTGGAGAAATAGCCTTTTAGAGTCACTCACCACCGCCCCTCAGTACTGGATATCTATAGCTTAACTCCTCTGTATCTTCTTTATACATACATTTGAAAATAACCTGTTGGATGGCAGGGGAAAATACAGGTTTTCTTCAGATATGTTTTTGAGTAATTATGTCTCCGGTCCTAATGACAAGCCTGTCAGTGATGCTCATGGAGTGGAATGAAGGGTAGCAAAGCAATGGTCTGTTACCAGACAGTGGCTGTCTCGGCCAGCAGCACTGGGTCCTGCCAAATGTCATCTCTGCAGATTTTGCACCAGGATTGTAACTGACAAGGAATTAAAAACTCATTCTCTCCAAACAATTGTATAAAAACTACAACATTCCTAGTAGTTTCAGTGGAGTTGGGTAAGAACCGAGGCGTAATTAGATTTGTAGAAAACCATTTCAGATAAATGACAGGAAACTTCAGTAACGATTATTACACCGTGCTGAGTTCTGTCATGTTTGATCAGTGTGATATCTTGGTCTTACAGATGTGTGTATTTACTAATTTTGGAATTTCTTCTTGGGAAATTTAGGGAAAGAAATATTTCTGAATTATCATCAGCATTCTGTTCTGTAAATTGACAGTAAAACTCTAATGTTGGAGAAAAATTAAATGTTGAAAAGGTGTGTCTCTAAAATAGGAGGTCTTGAGCATTTATTTTTGTATTGCATTGTATTTTTGTTTTGACTTTGTAACTTTGTACACTTTATATAAGCAAATATTTTTATAAAAAATACTAATCTCTGGTGTGTAGAGTCCCGTTGTCATGCTGATTACCTAATATTTGGGGGAGAGGTATTTTGAGTTTATCAAATTTGAGTGATAGTTGTTGCAAGACTGTATGGTTTACAAGTGAGAAGAAGTTAATTTCACATCTTTTATCTACACAATGTGTGTGGATAGAGATAGATAGACTTTATCTAAACACTTTTTTTTTTTTTCTTAAATGAGCTACCTGACAGTATCTTACAATTACCTTTAAGCGTAATGCACACTGTTCTGGTAAACCATGAAAATTACATGCAATGTTATTCTGAAGAATGAAGTGTAGACTACTGGCCTCAGTTATTCAGTCACTTCTGCTTAGGTAGATGTAAAATATTACTGGAATACTACTTGAAATGAAACAGTTGAGTTACTTGAGTCAAAAGAATAATTTTAGCATTGTTTTGAAAATAATATTGAAGTAATTGGGCATTTTTAATTTTATTTCTTAACTTGTTTTATAAAGAAACAAATGCCAGGAGAGCAGTAGACAGAGGATATGTGCAAGTGCTTTTAACGATTTATGTTGATTGGCACCATCATGATAGTCGACACAGATACATGCTGATACGGAAAGGTGTTTTGCAGTGCATTAAAAGTGTTACAAACATCAAATTGGGAAGAAAAGCATTCATTGATGCCAATGGAATGAAAATTCTTTACAACACTTCACAAGTAAGCTATCTCGGTTGCGTTTTTTTGTTGTTGTTTTTGCCTCTTTGGCTGTAAAAACACATTCTGGCAACAAATTTGTCATAGTTCTTTCATGATATTCATGGTCATTCCTGATTATGAGGGTAAGGGTTATTTTCTGTACTTAACTAAAGTGTAATGAAAGAGTACAGATTTAAATTCGTATTTGTTGTTATTTGTCTGTGACTGTCTCTAGGAGGGGCTGTTGAACTTAATTTTAAAAAAGAGGGATAGAAAAAGTCTTTTAATTTTGAAGTTTGGGGTTTTAAAAAAAAGTGAATTTGAGTTGGTAGAGGTTCTTGTGTCCTTCAAAGGAGACTAGCAAAGTATTGTAAACAAAATACTTTACTACTACTGAATTCTATAAATCTGTAAAACAAATATCGTTTGACTATTTGAGAGATACTTTTCTCTTGTCTTTGTTATTCTTCTGTTAACAGGAGTGCCTTGCAGTAAGAACTCTTGACCCCCTTGTCAACACATCCAGCCTAATAATGAGAAAATGTTTTCCTAAAAATCGTCTTCCTTTACCAACTATTAAAAGTGCTTTCCATTTCCAACTCCCAGTTGTTCCTGCCAGTGGTCCTGTTGCTCAGCTGTACAATTTGCCGCCTGATGGTATGGTAATTTTGTAATATTTTGTCTTTGAGTGTGTCTAACATTCCTTTATGTAAGATGGGGTCAATTGCAGTTATTTGCATTCTCTTCTAAAACTTGGACTCTCAGACTTTTCTTAGCTAGCAAAGGGTTTGTGGCTGTTAGTGTGGAACGTAAATTTCTAATGTTAAGTCTCAACGAATGGAAATTTTGTCTACACATGTGGGGTTATGTTTCTGAGATACAAAATAAAAAATAAACTAAAATGTCATGTTCATCAAAATTTAAAGGGTAAAACATAGGCTGTATGTATTAGTTTACAAACTCAGATAGGCTCTCTTTTTAACTTATATACATTCTGCTGTGTTAAATGTAATGTAGTGTACATCCTGTTTTATGAGTGTATATTCCTTGATTTCTTTTACTCTGATAAACTGGATGTAGTGAATTTAGATTGATATGTGACATTTGCNAAATTTCTTCCTAATGTCTACTTTAAATTTACCCTCTTTTAGCTTATACCTATTAGAAATAATTCTACATGCCTGAAAAATAACATCTTTCTGTGCATTTTGGGGGTAAAATTTAGTTCCCAACCTTTCCATGCTAAGCAGCTGCAGTGACCATTCTCCTTAAGTATCGTCCTTACTGGTTCAATCTCCAGTCATGTTTCTGCCTTTTTTTGTTTAACCAAAACAAAAAAGGTGGAGAAGGTGTTTTGTCCCACTATTCCCTGATAACTTGGTCAGTGTTACCTGACATGACTAAAAGCTGCTGAGACCTCTCTTTTTTTTTTTTTTTTNCCTGGATGCGTTCCTGTGCGATCTGATCTAGGTGTTCCTGCTCCGGCAGGGGGATTGGACTAGATGATCTTTCGAGGTCCCTTCCAATCCCTAACATTCTGTGATTCTGTGATTCTGTGATTTGAAACATTGTTTCTTTAAATTATTGTGCTTATTCCTTTGTTTGCATAATAAGAAAAAGTAGAGCTGTGTCTTGGATTGTTGCAGTCTCTTAGGCAACACTTGTCTGCATAACACTGTTATAGTGCTTTGTAGGAAATAGATTCATCCCGTTATGAATACCTTTCATTTTTTTTTAGTAATTAATGTTTAATGCTTTTTCAGATATGGTGAAACAGCTTGGTACTTGGGTAAGCAACTGATGAAGTTGCTGTCGAGAAAGTTGCTCTAAAATGAAGAAGCAAAGTCACACTTTTTAATATCTTCTTATTCACAATATCTCCTGAAACAAAACGTGATCATAATGTGAAAGAAGACAGCTATTGTATTGGGGTTCATATGGGTCAAACTGCAGGAGTTTAGAGTTTGTTCATATTCTGTCTTCAGAACAGAAAATAGAAAAATGAAGTGTGTTCCAAAGTCCACAGGAATTAAACCTGTACTTAGTACAGTATTTTTGGTACTCCGTAGTAACTATTTAGAAGCTTCCTCTTCTGTTGAGGTAGACTACTGATATAATTTGCTTTTTTAATAGGTTTGTTATCTCTTAATGAAAGTGAAAAACCTAAAGAAATAAGATACGTAGGAAATTCTTTTTAACGAAAAACTTCTGTATTAAAAGACATGTAGAATGTTGGGGAGGGTACAGCTCTGAGTTTATTAAAAGTAAAATCTTGTATAGTCAGCATTGTAAAAGCAATTCATGTAATAATTCTGAATACACTAGAAAATCAGTATAATTTGTAAAAGTGAGCCTTCTACTGACAATCAGCAAATTCCCTGCATGGAAAACACCCTCTCAGAAAACTTAAAAAAACACCCCGGCACTCTAACTACATGAGATTTCTAGAAAAAGATCAAATTTGCCACTAGTAAGTAGAACATCTGCCAGAATAACCAGTTAATGCCCATTTCCACATACCAGGGAGTTAGCCCAATTCTCGTTAGCCGTATGTAAACAATTAGTTTGCTCCTCTTGTTTTCATTTTTTAACAAAGAAGTAAGTCCTAGATCCTAGACACAGGGTCTCTAACTCAAGTAGAAATTAGCGTACAAATCATAGAATCATAGAATGGTTTGGGTCAGAAGGGACCTCGGAGATCATACAGTTCCAACCCCCCTGCCATGGGCAGGGACACCCTCCACTAGACCAGGTTGCTCAAAGCCTCATCCAGCCTGGCCTTGAACACCTCCAGGGATGGGGCATCCACAGCTTCTCTGGGCAACCTGTTCCAGTGTCTCACCACCCTCACAGTGAAAAATTTCTTCCTAATGTCTACTTTAAATTTACCCTCTTTTAGCTTATACCTATTAGAAATAATTCTACATGCCTGAAAAATAACATCTTTCTGTGCATTTTGGGGGTAAAATTTAGTTCCCAACCTTTCCATGCTAAGCAGCTGCAGTGACCATTCTCCTTAAGTATCGTCCTTACTGGTTCAATCTCCAGTCATGTTTCTGCCTTTTTTTGTTTAACCAAAACAAAAAAGGTGGAGAAGGTGTTTTGTCCCACTATTCCCTGATAACTTGGTCAGTGTT
This sequence comes from Syrrhaptes paradoxus, assembly GCA_013400615.1. Lineage (NCBI taxonomy): Eukaryota > Metazoa > Chordata > Aves > Pterocliformes > Pteroclidae > Syrrhaptes > Syrrhaptes paradoxus. The sequence continues at coordinate 18,329 of VZTO01014165.1, forward strand.
ACCTGACATGACTAAAAGCTGCTGAGACCTCTCTTTTTTTTTTTTTTTTTTTGAACATGGTAATTATTACTGAGTTTGGGAAAAGGTGTCAGAGTCATCTCATTTTGTGCTGACCTCATGCTGTGCCAAGATATTCTTGACATATCCATATTGTAGAGTATTTCTGATGGCCATCTGTTGTCTTGTTGGGTTTTTTCAGTGGGAGACGTTGTGTGTTTTTTGGTTTTGTTTTTCTTTTTTTAAACCAGAGATCTCTGTTTTGACTTAAAACTGCATGGAAATGTGATAAATTGAGTCTGCAGTATTGTCAAACAAGCATTTTGTTTTGTAAATCTGTTATTAGTAATTAATGTTTACTAGTTGATCTTCATATTTTTTTCAAGTGGTAAGTAAAAAGAAAATAAACCCAGATTATAGCTTTTTTTTTCTTTTTTTTTTTGAGAATGTATGTTGGATTAAATGTGTAGTCTGCCTTACAAAACTTTTTTGTATCATAGTGGATGATGTAGTAGATGAAAGTGATGATAATGATGATGCTGAAACAGAATCAGAGATTGAAACTGAAAATGATGATGACAAGGACCAACATTTTAAGGTTGGTATGAGACAAAAACAACAGGCAAAAATCAGACATAACAGTTTCTTGTTTTTTAAGTTGCTTGAGTCATGGATACAGCCATATGTTTTAAGCATTAGAAGGACTTTCAGGAGGTTTTCAGGGCAATTTCTAAAATTAAAAACAGCTCCTGAAACTTAAAGGAGGTGGATTCTGCTTGAAAATTTGTTGTTCAGATTGCTTCAAAATTTTTCTCAAAACCTGTTTGCTTCACACTTGATTTGTTTGGAGTACAGTGGAACAGAACTGCAAATTCTTTTAGCAGTGTTCTGTTCCCAGCTTGTATTTCTCTCAGCCTCCTCTTCCCACCTAAGCTGCTGAGTGTGTAGGAGCTGCTCTAACTTTTTCCATCATTCTGAATTGGGATTGACTATATCATTGTTTCACAAGGTAACTTTGAAGTTCAGCCAACTGTAGATGTACAGATCAGACTTCTCACTGGTATGTCACTTTGGGAAGGTCTTGTTCTGCTCTCCAGCTGCCAGTCAGAACATGAAAGGACATTTGGATTAAATTTAATTAATTTAATAACTGCCTTCTTGTATATTTGTGTTGCATATATTCAGGAGTTAATTGAGTTGTCTGGCCATGGACTGGAATGACAGATTTTATTCAAGGCTCTCATAAGCACTGATGAAGAGAGTGTCTTCCATAGAAGCAGTTATTCCTTTGTTACTGCAGTCTCCACATTCCAGATTGCGATAGTTGGATTATGCACAGGTCTCATGTGAAGTGTAGCCTGAAGTCTCTGCACAGTACATTTGTATGAAAGCAAGAAAATTGAGATGTTTGTATATTTCTGATGAAATGTAGGCTTTGGCATACTAACAAAACTCAGCTGCTCAAACCTTTGTGGTGAAAGATGCAGTTCAGCTAATTTTAAAGTAGTGATGTTCAGCTTTTAAAGCATGTCCATGTCAGAAATAAAGAGTGAATGTAATTATTTTAGAAGTTTATTAATGCTGAGTGCAAGATTAATTTCTTCTGGTGCTCTTTCAGAATGATGATATTGAGACTGATATTAATAAACTGAAACCTAGACAAGAATTGGGAAGACCCATAGAAGAACTGAAAATGTATGAGCAATTTTTCCCAGAACTTTCAGAAAACTTTCAGGTAAAGTATATGATTCCCAGGGCATTCCTCATCATGACAGGTTGACTCTGGAATATATTTTGACATTCTTTTCTCAGTGGATAGTTCCTGCAGCCAAAAAAAGTGAGTCTGCAGTTCTAGAGCTACATATGAGTGTTACATAGTGAGTTATTTAGTTAAATGTTATGGGTTACTTTAATCTGACTGAGAAGGGGACTGTGGGCAGCTATAAAGAAGAATGTTTTTCTCATGTTTTAGTGTTGCATGCAGCAGAAAGTAAGAAAGGACATGAGTTTTTTTTGACAGAGATTTATTGTATTAAGTATTTCCTTAAATGCTGTGCACCTCTTTGAAGTAGTTGGTTAAAATATCTGGGGAATTGCATTGTCTTGATAATTTGTTGGTGAACTACTTGCTTATTGCTTTGATGCTGTCTTCGTGTAAAAGCTGAAGCTTCATTGCTATGCTTATGTAAATGTAAAACATAATAACTGTTGTCTTTTAAATTACACAGTTTGGATTATTGCAAGATATACTTCAGGAGAAATGTTTTAATATAAATGAAACTTTAGGATCTGTTTACTTTTTATTACTAAATCTTTTAATTGTTTTTTCTCTTTTACCTTTAAGGAATGTGACTTAATTTCCAAGGAACCAAAGCCTTTTGTACCTGATGCAAATCTGAGTGGACCTATTGTTGTTCCTACAGCAGGAGAGGAGCACCCTGCTGAAGCAAACCAGCCAAGGAAAGGAGTTGCCTTGAAGGAGAGCAATCCTTTATTGACAGAGGAATACAAGGGAAGGCCAGCCTTTCTGGAACTACCAAAGAAAGACAGTATCAAAGACAGCAGTTTACATCAGCAAAATGGTCAAGGAAACCTGCTTCCATCATGCCAGTGTCTAAGCCAAGAAATTGTGAAAGGCTTGGACAGAATCAGTCTGCAGAGCAGTACAAAAAATGATCAATATTATGGAACAGGGTGTGTAATAAAGAAGGAAAGCAAAAGTAGCCTTACCACACTTGCTTGTAGTAAACCTTGTGAACATGTTTCACCCTGTGGAAGTAGCCTCTTTGAAGGATCATCGGTCCAGCTGGGAAAACTCTGCTGTACTGGAGTGGATTCGGAGGAGGATTCGGGATCTAGTTCATCAGGGGAACCAGTCATGCTTGATGTTTCTGATGTATCACCAGTTCATGACTGTGATCTTTATATTGAAATGGTAAAATCCACAAAGTCTATTCCGGAATATTCAGAAGTGGCCTATCCAGATTATTTTGGCCATGTTCCACCCCCATTTAAGGAGCCTATTCTGGAAAGGCCATATGGGGTACAGAGGTAAGCTACTGTACTCCTTTTTTGTTGTTGTTTTCCTTCCCTTGAGAAACAATTTTTAGGATGAGATTAACAGGCACATATAAAATGTCCACTTTGGCGTCTAAAACTATTTTCAGTGAGAAGCAGTTTGAAGGTGGGTGAGTAGGCATTGATCAATGCAGAGCCGTAAGCAAGAACACAATCTGATTCAGTAATTGCTGATTCTGTAATTGCTAATTCTGTAATTCAGTTTCCAAATACTGAGTTTAATTTATAGACTCCTTTTCTGCCTTCCCACTATCCCCCATCTAAATTTTGTAGTTTGTAGAAAAACAAAACAACCCACAAAAAAAACCCCCAAGAGACAGATAAACCCCTGCTGAATGCTCCCTTCAGGCCTTAGCAAAGATAGGACAGTTAATAGTTTAAAGATACTTCAGCTCCTCTCTTTGCTGTGCTAACAAAGCTGTCTTTCAGGAAAATGTAGTGGGAAAAATTGGAAAATTAATACACTTAAGTGTTTGTTTGTAGTGTTTGCGGTATAACAGATTTTAGAGGTAACAAATGCCGAGGATGTAGTTTGTGTTAGCTCCTGCAGAATGACACATAGTAAACGCAGAATGAAAGAAACAAACTAACGAAACCCAACACATCAACACACCATTGATTTCTTCACTGAGAGATATTAGAGGATGATGAAGGGTGATGTGACAATTAAGAATAATTTGCAAAGGTGGTATGAAGAGTTGGCTCATACGCATAGTAAGTTACTATAAAGACAAATGGGCATGTTAGCAGAACATGTAATAGTAGGTATGAGACCTTGCCGCTTGCTTAGTTATTAGATTGAATGCTTTCAGCTTGTAACTTTAACCAGTTTCATGAGATTCTTCATATTTACATTTAGTTATGAAAATGATTAAGTGTCTTTAGGTTGTATAATTAAAATCCTTTAGCTGTTTCGCGCAGGTGATCTTTCTAGTGAAATGACGAATGACATGATGAATGTACCATTACTAGAAAGCACTGTTCAGTGTTGAGGAAGAATCTTCCTTATAAGCTTATTTCTAGATAGATTCAGATGATTTAGAAGGAAGATAGTCAGAAATCACTTAAGAACTGTCTTAAGAAAATCTTGCAAATATTATTGTGTGTTTTTGTAGTACGTAATTCTGAATTTTGCAGAGTGAAATCGAGTGAAGTCACATAAAATTTGTCATTCCAGTGCTCATTCTTCTTAGATAGCAAGCACTATATTAACTCTGACTTCTGACTAACAAACCTACTTGTATGTTTATGCATAAAGTTGACTTCTAAACTATGAAGGTAATTCTAGCATATATTATACTTCAAAATGTTTTATTTTTGTTGTATTTTCTATGTTGAAAGTAACTTTTTTAGGTCTTGTATGAAACAAGAATGGAATAATCAGGTAATATTGCTTAACTTGAATTAGAAATCCTGCATCACCTTTTTAAGATTTGTTTTTCTACAAATGGCTCATTCTTTTTACTACAATAGAAGAAATTTCTGAGAAGGGAACCTGTTTAAAAAGGGTTTCATCTTTTTAGGAATTAACAGTTTATAGGAAGGTAGTGAAAATGAATTTGGTAAGTGGTATGGAGAAGCTTTTAGGCATTCTACAAAGCTGTGACCAAACTCTTTTAAAATTCAGTGCAATTTATGTTCTCCTTAATGTAAGCAGGTAGTTACTGCTTGTTAGCTAAGTCCTTAGAAAACAAATTGTTGCCTTAATCCACCGTTGTAATTTAAGGAAATGTTGTGGAGGGCTGAGGTAGGGAGTTAGTGGGTTTTGTTTTTACTCTTAGAAGATACCTGTGGTGTGGGGTTTTGGAGGGTTTTTTTCAGTCGTGCAATGTGCTAGGAGATGCAGTGTTTCTGAATTTGTGGCTTGGAGTGCTTTTGCTTTTTCGTTTACATTTAGTAACATAGTTTTCACCAAATTATTATTGTTTGGAAAAAATCTCAGTGAGAATAACTGTAGTGTTTTATATTAGTCTACCTTGTAGGGAAGAAATATATAATTCAATACCCTATAAATTTGGGGTTAAATACCTACTTTTTTCCATTCCCTAAAAATTTAGGTTGTCTTTCACTGTACATTTAAGTATTTTCTGGTCACTTTAGTATTTTCTAATCATCTGACACTTGGAAATGATCATTAAGTAAATCAGGATCCAGAAAGGACTAATCTATAAACACAGAGCTCCACGTCAACAGTGGTTTTTTATATTTTTTCCTTTGTTTATCTGAAAATAACTTCTCTTTTCTCTGGATTTTTCTGAACCTGAAAATATCTGCAACTACTTTTTCTTTTCATGTGCATCTTGAATACCATTTCTTCTTTCCTTTTGTCTGCATTTGATTATTACTGTGTATTTAAATGCCTGATTTTTATTAATGGATTTTGTCTTGGCAAAACTCCTGTGATGATAAGGAAGTATTACGATCCTTTAGAGCTAAAGTATGCTGAGATCTAAGGAGTTCTGTAAGATCAAGTGCAAGATAAAAAATGTGCAGTTCTGCCCTGAGCTGAACCTGATCAGATAGATTGTGGTGAGTCAGCCTCTTTACAGTTTTGTCAGTACGTTGGACTTGTGACTTGTTTTCTTTTCCAGTTAGTTTTAATTTAATAAGAGGTGCTGGAGTTGTGCACTTAACTTCTTTTTCTCATTTATTAACAATATTTATTTTGATTAAATGGGGAATTTCCAGCCTGAACATACTTTGCTGCTCTGTTTCTGTATTCTTCGTTGTTAATCTGCCTCCTTTTCTTCTTATTGCAGGTGCTGTGCAACCTTTTCCACACAGCTCTGCCACTATATTTCATTCTTGAACTGCAGCACATTCTTACTTTTCCAAACCAGGACCTAGATACTGACAATTGTGCAATGGTTTTGTGATCTGGATAAACATACACCTGACATTTGACTGACATCACCAAATTCATTGTTATTTGTTACCTAGTCAATTAGAAAAAATTTCTTCACTGAAAGAGTGATCAGGCATTGGAACAGGTTGCCCAGGGAAGTGGTGGAGTCACCATCCCTGAAAGTGTTTGAGAAACGTGTAGATGTGGTACTTAGGGACATGGTTTAGTGGGTTAGGCAGTGTTGGGTTGATGGTTGGACTTGATAATTCCTGAGGTCTTTTCCAACCTTAATGATTCTATGATAAATGAACCTAGATCTCCAAAGGTGAAAAGCTAGAGCACTAACACACTCACTGCATGACTACTTTCTAAAACTCTTTAATTTTAGATGTGGTAGGACACATGTAAGTTACTAATATTATCAAGTGCTGTCCTGGATTAAAGCATTAACACAAGTAATGTTTGAGTAATTCTTGCTTCTACTATGAAGTATGAATTAGTGCATTTTTTTTCCATAAGATAAAAACCAGTGGGTTGTGTGCATGAAAACTCAGCTCCCTCACATACAAATATTGGAGTTGGTCAGCTGTGAATGCAGGTGTTTAAACTTAAATACACTTAGAGTTTGTGCACATAAATGGGCGTGAGGTGGGGTCTCTCTGAAAGTCTGTCCCACTGTCTTCATGTCAACTTTGTTAGTTTTCATTGTTGATTGAGGTAATTGCTCTTTTCTAGTTAGAAGTGGTATGCAACATTTTAAAGGAGAACTCTGCTTTTTATTTTAGGACAAAAATCTCTCAAGATATTGAAAGACTGATTCATCAAAATGACATTATAGACAGAGTTGTTTATGACCTTGATAATTTAAGGTAAGTTTTTACCCTTCTGAAAACAATATTCAGTGAATACTCTAAGCTTGTTCTACTTTCTCTGTGGTATGATTTTCATATTTGAAACAGAACTACTAAGACTTCAATGAAAGTTTCATTTGATATAACAGTGTTTCTACTGCCCAGGCTGTATTTAGAGGAAGGTTCAAAATAATTTTTGAATTACCAAATGAGGGTTAAAATAAATTCAATTAGTTTGTTTCAGTTAAGTTTTGTTTTATTAATTTTGGTCCCTTTTTCTACTCATAGTTGTTCAGTACCAGAGGAAGCAGATGTTTTGAAGTTTAATTCAAAATTTGAATCTGGAAACCTGCGCAAAGTTATTCAGATCAGAAAGTAAGATATTTCAACTCTTCTTTTCACTCATAAGACCTTTAATTTTTACTGAAAAAAAAAGATTGACTTTTTTTTGTTAATCTTTAGAAGCGAGTATGATCTAATTCTGAACTCGGATATAAATAGCAATCATTATCATCAATGGTTTTACTTTGAAGTCAGTGGAATGAAAACTGGCATTGGNCCTAGATCTCCAAAGGTGAAAAGCTAGAGCACTAACACACTCACTGCATGACTACTTTCTAAAACTCTTTAATTTTAGATGTGGTAGGACACATGTAAGTTACTAATATTATCAAGTGCTGTCCNAGAGGAAGGTTCAAAATAATTTTTGAATTACCAAATGAGGGTTAAAATAAATTCAATTAGTTTGTTTCAGTTAAGTTTTGTTTTATTAATTTTGGTCCCTTTTTCTACTCATAGTTGTTCAGTACCAGAGGAAGCAGATGTTTTGAAGTTTAATTCAAAATTTGAATCTGGAAACCTGCGCAAAGTTATTCAGATCAGAAAGTAAGATATTTCAACTCTTCTTTTCACTCATAAGACCTTTAATTTTTACTGAAAAAAAAAGATTGACTTTTTTTTGTTAATCTTTAGAAGCGAGTATGATCTAATTCTGAACTCGGATATAAATAGCAATCATTATCATCAATGGTTTTACTTTGAAGTCAGTGGAATGAAAACTGGCATTGGTTACCGGTTTAACATCATCAACTGTGAAAAATCAAACAGTCAGTTTAACTACGGTAAGATATGTTTCCCGTACTCAGAGAAGAAATACGTAGAAAAATACCTGTACTAAACAGCTCAGCTGTTCCCTTCCCTCCACCCTGGGGTCAGTAGTATATTCATGTTATCAGGTCACATTCTTTTTTNAATGTTTGAGTAATTCTTGCTTCTACTATGAAGTATGAATTAGTGCATTTTTTTTCCATAAGATAAAAACCAGTGGGTTGTGTGCATGAAAACTCAGCTCCCTCACATACAAATATTGGAGTTGGTCAGCTGTGAATGCAGGTGTTTAANGTTTGACAAGTTTCAGTTCAAAAGAAAAGAAGTATCTTAAACCACTGGCTGTCAGTTTTTAGAATGAAGTTTTGTTCTAAGTGAGGCCGAAGCAGAAGAAATTTACTGGTGGCTTCAGCTGAAATTTGTCCGAATACCATTGTAGGGGGGACAACACCAAAGCCTGTTGATCCACACAAGTGCAGGAAGAATGACAGCTGTCATCATTAATCCCTTTCTGAGTAGAGGTGTATTTTCGGATGTGACAGTAAGCAGCGACATTCTCAAACAGTTTTGTCTTATTGATGGGAAGGGAGGCACGTTATTTGAGAAGGAAAAGTGAGTCTCCTTTGAACTGCTGGGTTTCATAGGTTACCCTTGCAGTCTCCAATGAGTTAGTCTTTGCTGCTCCTACCTAATATGAAAGTACTGGCTTGCTTAATATGCCTTTCTTCCTGTTGTCTGGGAGGAGTAGGGATACGTCATTCAGCTTAAAACTGTTTTGTGAGGTTTTACTTTTCCAGATAGATTTTTTGAAATTCATCCTTTAAGAAGCTCCCCTCACCCCCCTGACCCTCAGACTCTTGCAACAGAGTAACATCATATTCTTCTTTGTCATAATTGAACAATTAATGTAGATGAAAATCCAAGAATACTAGGTGGTTTGACCAGTAATAAGATGCTTTTAAATTATTTACTGATCTTCATCATTTAGCTTCATTCACATGTTGCATATACCTGCCTGATAGTTACTTTTGGTTTTTCAAGTACACTGACTGAACCAGTCAATGTATTTGGCTAATTATCTAATAATGTTCAATTAATGTGTATTTTCTGCTCTAACTTCATATTAGGTATTCAACTTTAGTATACTCCCCCAAAAATACAAACTTTAAAGGATTACTGTTTTAAAAAAGAAGTGTCCTGAAACATAAGTTATTTTCCAGCTATTCAGATGAATAGATGATAGTATCAAATCTTTGTATTCTCTTTGAAGCCATTTTGTAATGGTGAGTTGGATGGAGTGGAACTCAAGACTTCTTGCAAATTACCACTCATGCTAACGACAGTTTTCATTTAAACATTTCACTTTGGTCTTTTGTAGGTCTGAAAATTAGGACATGTTGAGGGATCAGAGGGAATAATCTTTTGTCACCTGGATGAAAGAGTGTACAATACCCAGACATTAATGAAAACGTATTTTATGATAGTAAATGAGTATAGACAGTTCAGAGACTCGCATTTAAGTGTTGATGTTTAGGTTAAGCATTAAGGTGCAATGCTGAGATCTTGATGTTTAGGTTAAACGTTAAGGTAAGATGCTTTTTTTTTTTTTTTTTTTTTTTNTTAAGGTATGCAGCCCCTCATGTATTCTGTTCAAGAAGCATTAAATTCTCGACCATGTTGGACTCGTGTTGGGACAGATATTTGTTACTATAAGTAAGTACACCAGTCAAACATACAGCAGTTTTTATACTGAAGATTAGTATGAGGTACAATTTTTGAGGAGAAAAGTTTGCTTGTGAGTTAGATAATTCTACTTTAGTAGTTCAGTTGTGAACAGGGTTTTCTTCCTGAGTTACTATGGAGAGTAACGGAAGTGATCAAAATGTATAGGGTTTTATTTTGTTAGCTTACTGCTAATATTTAGTCTGCTAATCTTTTTTGTCAGAAATTGCATGCTCTTCCAGAGAGGCTTGTAAGGGAATGTATATGTGCATGCTTCCTTGAAGTCTTCATAGTGACTTCCAGTAGTATGGGTATCACGTGGTGCTTGTGATTAGTCTCCTGTATTCTATGGTGCAATCATTGTAGAGCAATCCTGGAAGACAGGATGAGATGGTACAGCATACCCATGCATGATCCTGCTTGGTCAACAGTTGTTTGCTTCCCTTTTTTTTGTGATTTGTCTTTGTTTTACCTACCTTTTACCAATATGAATGAATGTGTGTCACTGCTATAATAATGTATCTTTCCAGTTGGTGGGAACCTGGATTTAGCCTGGATGTACACAGAGGAAAAATTTTCCAGACTCTAAAAATACATGTTCAGGAATAATGATATGAAAAATTTTTCTTCAAATGTGTTTATTACCTTCATTTTACTGTTAGGAATCACTTCTCAAGAAGTTCAATTGCTGCTGGAGGTCAGAAGGGGAAATCTTATTACACAATTACATTCACAGTGACTTTCCAGCATAAAGATGATGTCTGCTATTTTGCTTACCATTATCCATACACATACTCAACTTTAAAGGTGAGAAGACTGTGATCTGTTACAAAAATAAATTTTTATACTTTTGGACAGTGTGAAATGTAGGAATTAATGAGTGAATTCTTTTTATAAAGTTCAGAATGCTCCTTAAATTGGAGAATTTTCATAAAATATTAGTGTTCGGACTGGCAAAGTGTGTAGGCAGTTCTGGAGAACAGTCCCTGGGAAAAGAATATTAATACTTGCAAGATAAGTGGGTTTTCTGGGAGTCATAATCCATAATTGACTGGAAACATTGCTAATTGGATGAAGGTTTGTGTTTGAGTCAAATGACTCGCTTCCTACTGTTTTACTTATGCATCTTCGTAACTGACCTATTCACTAGATATAAGATAGGGACCATTTTAGGATAATGAGTTAGCTAAAGAATTGTTGTGAAGCTTTTGGTACCAAGCAACATTCTTGGCTGGAATATCTGTTGGTTGTTTCTGTCATAACAATAGAAGTGGACTTGGGGATTCAGTGGCCAGTGTAAAACAGCATTGAATGAAGCTTTTTGCTAAGCTGTACTTGCTTGTGGAAGAAGTATCTGTTAAGGCATGTTAGAAGCAGCTGCTGCCTCCAGTAGCTTTGGGACTTGGTGGTTCCTCTTGCCTGGCTGCTGGAACACAGCCAAGGGACCCGGGGGTCTCTGTCCCTGGCTGGGGGACGTGGCTGCTGCTTTCCTGTTTGCCTGTGGGTTCAACCACTAGTGAGTCTGAGTGTGTATCCCAAAGAGAGAGAGAGAGACAGACTTGTGCGCGCACACTTGCACATTGCCTCCCACCCCAGCACAGCTGGCTACACAGACTGGCGCAGACAAGGTGCTTCCTTCAGCAGCACCCCTGTGTAACACTACCAGGACTTGCTTGAAAGATAACTACAAACACCCAAGTCCCCTTCGTGCTCTCCAGCTGGTAAGGATTGCCATTCACTAGTAAAAGTACACACCCACCCACTCTCTAGAACCATGAGCACACACACATTTGTGGACGACTGGCATGGCCCATCTGTGCCATACCCCTGCCTGGATCCCAGTCTCTCTTACCTGCTGTGCAGGCCTCCCAACTTGCAGGCTAGTCCAGCTTAATGCTCCCTAGCAAACAGATATGAGCATTTGTACCCTTTTCTCACCAGGCACTTGGCACTTGTGGTTCCCTCTAGATGCCAGTGTGGACTCTGCCCACCTGATACCCACGCCTCAACCTGGGGCCTCATACTTGCTGGGCAGTCCATCTTAAAGTTTGCTAACAAATTGCACATGCACCCCTCCATGCACCCTGGCTTTGGGGAAGATGCATATGTTTGCTCCCTGCCCCCAGCAGCTGGTACCAGACACAGGGATTTAACTCATGTTGCTGCTCTAGGAGCTGGCACTGAGACACCCTTCCTCACCCTTATCTGCCCACTAGCTGGTTTTTGGGATACACGCTGTTCTTGTCCCTGTGACTGGACACCAAGACCCTTATTCACGCCAGCAGCTGGCACTGAGACACCCTCTTGCTTTGGTTGCTGACACCACAGACCAAAAGGTGCCTATACTGCCTATAGCTCCAGCTGCTGGCACTGAGTCTGCTCACTTTGATTCCAACAGTAGCTGTCAGTTTCGACACAAAGTCTATGGTGACCACAGAATTGCTTCCAAGAGGTGTGGCCTCTCCAACTGCTGATGCTGAGACCCTTGCTCACTCCAGTTGCTGACCCCAAATCCACTCACACCTGTCTTGTTACTTGTACCTAGTCCACACAGCACTTGTGTGCACAGGAGAGTGGGGCTGCACAGAGAGATAGCAAAGGGCAGACTGTAGGGATCAGGTGAATAAATTTTGTATAGTCCTGCAGGCCACTATTGAATATCCCAGATCCTCATGTTCTACTTGTTTCTTCCTTGTCCCTCAAGTGTCCCTCTCCAAAGCTTTGCCTGTAGATTCTCAGTTAGAGATTGGAGACTTCGGTCTTTGCTATTGTTTCTGTTATGTCTCATCTACCAGGGTTGTTTCTCTCTGTTCCTGTTTATTGCTTCTCCCTTTATTTGTTATCCCCTTTTGCACTGAAAAGGTCCCGGATCAGATAACCTTGATGAAACAGAGGTTCTTATCTTCCCCATACCCTTACAATATCATCTGGTATCAAAGCATCTTCCTCAAAGCTTTTGGAAAACCAGAATCTATAAAGAGCAGTATTCAGTTAGTCAGAAATGTAAAGAATGATATTTCATGGTCAAAATTAAGATGGAAACTTGAACATTCATTTAGAACAACTGAAAGAAAGATTGATTTAATAGTATTGGTGGAATATGCTGTGATATGTGACTGCAAAAGATTTGAAATATTTTTTCATTGTTTTTGGGGTGAAGATGCATCTTCAGAAGCTGGAATCTATGCACAACCCTCAACAGATATATTTTCGGCAAGATATTCTCTGTGAGACCCTGGCTGGCAACAGTTGTCCTTTAGTCACTATTACAGCCATGCCCGAGTCCAATTACTATGAACATATCTGTCAGTTCAGTAAGTATGACTTTTCTTTCTCATAAACTAAAAATAACGTTAAACTAGCTCTATGAAAAAATATCAATATTAACTGTTGTGAGTTGCAAAAATAGCAATGTAAAATAAGGTTAATTGATGCCTCTTAAATTCATTAAATTAATATTCAGGATTTGCTTTGTATTTAATAGTATCTATTTGTTGTAGTGAAACAACGTTATTTATATCTGGATATATAAGAGTATGTATAGTCATATATTTTAAATCATTTACTAGATATTTTTGTGTGTTACATTTTGCGGACAACACTTCTTGGAAAAAAAGTACTTGATTTCCAAATAACTTTTTTCTTCAAGTGCTCAGGTTATTTGCTTGTAAAAAAAACTTTCGTAAAGCTACTAATCTTTCTAAGCTACTACAATTTGAAGTTACCTTTCGTTATGAAAGCATTCCTGGTTTGTTCCTCCACTTCAGTATTTTTCTTGGGTGTTGGGAAAAAAGCCATCAAAGTCATCATACCGTAACTGGTAACTCTATACTAGTTGTGGCTGTATAATTATCTTATTGAATTTAAAGCTTCATTGTGAGTTCTGTAATTAGCAGTCCTTGTAATGGTATTCTAGCAAGCTCTATCAATAGTACTGAAACTCAATAATACTCAAGTCCCAAATACTGTATTTTGCATTGTAATAAATGAAGCTGGCTATTGCCTCTTTTTTTTTAATTTAACAAACTGTTTACTTAGCTTGAATCATATTTTGCAACTTCTACACATACTTCTTTTTAGGGAATCGTCCTTATGTTTTCCTATCTGCTCGTGTACATCCTGGAGAGACTAATGCAAGTTGGGTTATGAAGGGAACACTGGAATACCTTATGAGCAATAATCCAAGTGCCCAATGTTTACGAGAATCTTATATTTTCAAAATTATTCCCATGCTCAATCCAGATGGAGTCATCAATGGAAAGTAAGCATAAGTTTACTCACAAATCTCTAATCTGTGCTACTATGTCTTTGCATCTGTTATTATAAAAAACCCCAACAAATAGCAACTAATCCTGGAAACATACAAACAATACTTAATATGAAAAAGAACCCCCACCTACAAAATTGCTAGGACTTTTAAATTTTTTTGGCTTTTTTAAAGGCATTGTTCCATTAATTTCAGTTTTATAAAAAGTATCTTCAGATTTTCATGGATGATAACCATTCCTGTGTGATTTAACATGGCATTTTATTTGCCTCTCTGAACTACAGTCTTGGACAAGTGTAGAGTGTTAGATGAGAGCACATCTGCTTTTAGGAAAAGCTAAACAAATTCATGGTTCTCATGAAAAAGAACAGTTCTTGTATCTGAGAAAGCTTTTTATGTAATTGTTCTTCCCTTTTTTTTTATTATAGTTTTTAGGAGGATGTTATAGAAATGGCTGTTGTAAAATATTACTAAAAGGAGGAAAGTTAATAGATGTGCAAGAGAGGGTAAGAAATTATCCTGGTTTAATTGAAGTTAGTAATAGTAATTCCTTCATTCACTACCACTTTTCGTAATAAATTTAAGGGATATTTCAGGACATTTTAATACTGCTGTGAGTAAGCATTCAGCAGTCTATATTTACAGGTTACAGGGAATTCATATGAAATGGAAATTTTGGTATGCTGAAACTACAGTTCCTTCTTACCTAGTTATAGGTAGTATTTTTAAAGGTTTTGTGAACAAAATAATAAAAATCAAAACCAATGGTGGATTTGAGTAGAACCCTGTCTTTATATAGTTAAAAGCATGTATATAACAAAACAAATAGAAGTGAAAGTTTAATACAGGAACAATTAAGAAATCTGTCCCAGCAGGCACAGTCTGAAGACAAATATACTGAAGATCACTGCATGAACATGAGTTTCTGCAAGTTTGAAAGCTCTTGCTGATACTGGACTGAATACGTAGATGGTCTTTATTTGTTTGCTGGGGTTTCTGTGAGGTTTTTTTCCCTCTTGTTTTTCTCACAGCTGTTTGTCTCCTAATGACTTCCTGTTTCAAGTCTTATATTTCTGGTTGGCATTAGTCTTTATATTACACAAGTCAGGACACCAAAACTGTAAAGAGACCCAGTATTTGAAATTACAGATTTTGAAGTAGCATTTTAATAGAATCGCAAGCCTTCGGTTTCAACAGCAAATCAGCAAGATTACAACTGACTTTATATAAGAAGCTACTTCTAATTTATTTTTAGGTTTTCTGTAACATAACTTAAAAAGCCCCAAACGCTTTTATTATCTGGCATGTTAGAAAACTGAAGTTTGTTTCTTGTCAGACTCCTTCCAAAGAAGCAGTAGTGACCAGGAAAACTTGAGGTGAGGTGGGGGAGACTTATTTAAAAGTATGGCAATGCAGACTACATCATGTGTTTTTCCACCCCCCACAATAGCCACCGTTGCTCTTTAAGTGGAGAAGATTTAAACAGACAGTGGCAAAATCCAAATCCAGATCTACATCCCACTATCTACCATGCTAAAGGGTTACTGCAATATATGGCTGCTATAAAACGTTTACCTTTGGTGAGTATCTGTGTGTAAGCAATTCTGAATCTTCTTAACCTTACTTATGTAGTTAGTCTGTAAAGTAAATGTTTGAATATGATCTTGTAAACTGTGTCACACTTAAACTTGATTTGAAGAACTGTTCTTCTGCAGGCCCTTGGATCAAAATCTTTTTCATTTGCTAGGGTAGGAGGTTAAACTTTCCTTAGATTAATCCTACTTTTTTTGTCTTAATGCAGAAGTTAATTATGTAAGGAGTTGTTTCCTAATTTGTTGGAACTTTCAACAGTACAGATGAAAAATTTTTATTTATTCTTTTTTACTTTTATAAAATGTTAATTCCATATTCCTTGGCTTTATTTTGACAAATGATTTATTGTAGGTCTACTGTGATTATCACGGTCACTCTCGTAAAAAGAATGTATTTATGTATGGCTGCAGCATCAAAGAGACAATGTGGCACACAAATCTTAGTGCTACCTCTTGTGACCTAATGGAAGACCCTGGTTACAGGGTAAGTTTGACTTTTGTACCTTCTTCACTTGGCATGAATTCAAAATATACTTTTCAGATAACTTCCCAATAGTATTCTGTGAACAGAGGGATTTATAGCATAAGCAGACTTATTTAGAATGATCTCTTTTTATTTCATGAGTGTATGTCACAGTATTTTGAGAGCTTTAAATATGGTACACTAATACAGCTAAGGATTTAGTGTTAGTAGACTGCTTTATTTTTATTGAATACCAATACATGCCTTTTTGTGTTCAACATTACCATTGTAGTAAATGCATGGAAAATATGCATCTGTACATTTATAACTACTGGATTAAAAAGAAGTCATTTAAGCATGACAAACAATATACAATTATACAAAAAAATACAAAAAAAGTAACAAGAAAATAAAAATACTGAATTGCTCTGAGAAATACTCACTTTTGTGAAATATGGAAATATGCAGGGTTCCTCTTGTAACAATGTGTAGTTAAGGCACGTGCCCCTAACACATACATATAATTAACTTGCACAGATAACATCCACTGCATTGTAAAGCTTTCAAAAATTACAGATTTAAAGAATACTTGCTACCTGTTTCTTCTGTGTAATTCCACTGCCGCCTTGTGGCAATTGCAAATCTGTACAACCAACCTAATGCATCCAAACACTGTGTTTTTTTTGAGGAGCTGGAGAGTTAAGCTTGAAAAGCGTGTGAGTGCATGTTAAAACGCTTGTTACGCATCCATGAGTGCACAGATGCTTTCCGATTTTTTTTCTCAAATCTCAGTTACTTTAAAAATATTCTATCACTTCTTGATTTTTCTCGTATGATTTCTTGGTTGTTGAGTCTGATGCCGTTCGCATCTGCTGCTCAACACATTTATATGGTGTTTTGTCACTTCAGCCTGCACTCCCATAGCACCCAAAAGACAATAGTCAATAAGATTTGTGAAGAAAAACTTTTGGTTTCAAAAAGGTGGACTGAAAAGTTTGGGCAAGCTTACACTAATAATGGTATATGTATTACTGAAATTCAAAGCAGTCGTGTTTTGGCTTAACTAATACAAATGAATTCTGTAAAGTATGTAGTAATTTAGCATTAGTCAAATACATACATTTGCATAACTGTTTCTTGTCTTTTCCCAAAACTGTCATGTAAATCATTACATTGAACTTCAATTCATGTTCTTGAAGTTAATTGTGCACCTAGTGCTTTGCTGAATACAAGTGAATTTTATGTATATAATAAAATACTACCTGTGTTAGGTCTGAAAATTGTTCAAATTGCCTGAAACAGTCTGAAACTGAATTAATTAATTATATGGGGTATGTAGTGTGCTTAACTTGAGCCAGGTTAGCTCGGTGAATTAGGAGGAGATGGTGATCACCTGAAGAATTCTTCTGTATCCTGATTCTTACTCACATGACTAACAATTTTAGTGATTGGTTCTGAAAAAGAGGATATCAAGTAGGAAATGGCAAACCTGTTGTCACTTGAACACACTGGGTTTTGAAAACTCAAGATGGAGAAATGTTTTCATTCTTGTTCTTTTAATTCAAATTGCAGCAACACTTTTTGATAACAGTTTGTGATTGTGTATTCATCTTTCCCCTGCTTCCGTAAGTGAAATAAAATAATTGCTGTATTTTTCATATTGCTTTCTTGCAGGCACTCCCCAAGATCCTGAGTCAAACTGCCCCAGCATTCTGCATGGGCAGCTGCAGCTTTGTAGTGGAAAAGTCCAAAGAATCAACAGCACGAGTTGTTGTCTGGAGGGAGATAGGAGTACAAAGGAGCTACACAATGGAAAGCACGTTATGTGGATGTGACCAGGGCAAATACAAGGTAAGAAAACATACCAGTTAAACTGTTCTTGCTTTATAATTTCTTCCATTTGCATTGATATCTTATTCTATAACCCCACTTGCTTGCTTGCTTTAAACTTCTAAAACTCAGAGTTCTAAAATCTGTGTACACTAGTGTTAGAATGAAGTTATATAATTTACAGTATAATAGATTGCATGACAGTCTTCATCAGTCACTTAAGCCACGCACCCCTCCAGTATGTTATGCTTATTGTGTGTTTTAACAAGATCAGGTATTGCTTGTAACACATATCCATGCATATAGTTAAAAAAAATCACAACTGTTCTTTCCAGTAGATTATTAGAATTGGGTGGTAATAAATGCCAATACTACAAGAAAAATTTCCTTTATACATCGCAATTTCAAACTTCACCATGGCAGTTCATGGCTCTTCAGCAGATATTTAATAGTGTCCCTTACAGAAGTTTTCCTGTGTAGCTGTAGAAGCAGGCTTATAAATCAAAACACTTATGAGGTTACCAGAACTGCAAATCACACATCTCTGAACTCATCATATTTGTTTGACTTCTTGACTTAAAACTTGTTTTCAGTTTGTCTCCTTCAAAAGTATTAACAGGGCTGAATATTGGAAAACAAAAGTTGACCCTGTTCATAGCTTCTCACTAGTAGAACTTAATTCAAAGAAAATATTTGTAGGGGTTAAAAAAGGAGAACCAACTTCCTCATGTCTGATCTTCAGCTTTTGTCATTGGGTTAAATTTAGCTACAAATTGAAGCAAGTTTTTAACATGAACATTCATGGAAAAAGTCACAGTTTCCTCTGCTGGAAGACAGAGTTTAGGAATACTAATCAAGAAAATTACAAGCCTCAAAGTGCTTGACAAAAAGAGGATCAGAAGTCTGGGATCAAGGGGTTGGTGGTGGGGAGTGGGGCAGGAACAGAAAAAAAAGTTAGAACAAGGTATATTTAGTATGTTAATGTGTGCTCCAAAATCCGTGCTCATCTCCCTAGGCAGAAGGAAGACAGATACTTTAGCAGGAATTTCAGTAGGTCTGTATCTACTAAATGAATTAGTTAATTTTGTCAATTAACAACAGAAGCATTCCTGCTATTGTCAGAATATTCCATTATTCCTCGGTGACATTGTTATTGAGCTTTGATAAAATAGCTCATCCAACTCACTTTTTTTAAAACTTCCTGAATATTCTTAAACATGGACTTTATCAGTGTTGCTACATAAAGTTCTTAAAGGTGAATTGAAGATGCTTTGTGGACAAACTTTCAAGATGTTTAACCTGTAAAGCCCTTCTTTAGTAAGGGAGGGAAAAAATGACTGAATTGAGTGGAAAAATAGTTTACTCAAAAGGGAAGAGTATTCTTCTATGTAATATGAACTAACTGATGAGATCAAATTGCTGTTCTGTTATTGATTTTATTTGGAATAAAACAATTTATGAGGTCTTAGTCATCTTCTGAATACACAGGAAGATTATTTTTTTCTTCACTATGATAATACTCAGACTTATAAAGACACTGTGTAGAAGGCAAGGTGACTGAACAGCATAAGAAAAGAGCAACATTACTGCAATGAGAAGGTCAAAGAGATGAAAAGGCTCTTCTTCTTTTTTTTTGTGAAGGGAATGATGGGGCCAGCAACTCTGTGAATAAACTTGTGGTATAAATTAGATGATGTATTTTATATGTTACTTCAAAACACAAAGGGGAGTTAAACTCTGGAAATTCCCTCCCCTTCTACTTCCTGTGACAAAGGACATAACAGTTCAGAGCTGAGGGGCTGAACTGTGTATTGTGTAAAGGTTTGAAGCACTTTTCATGGCTTCTGGTTTGGCATGGTCTGAATTTAAAGCATGAGGATTATTCAACAATTCTGGGTTTTTTGGAAGAAATGCTGAGGCTTTGCCAAAGCTGAATAATATCAGAACATCAGTTTTTCTTTTATTCTTACTTGTTTTACTCAGACAATGAGGATGCTAGACTATGTCCAGCCAGGAAGCTGTTGAACTGACGCTAGCAATTCCTACCTGAATTTAGGATCTTTGGTGACAGAATTATCTCTGGAAGCAATCTTGTTTTAACTGTTGCTGTAGGGTCTTTGTAGGGCATTGAGAATTAGTGCTGCAAATATTGCTTGGTCATCTGCAATTCAAGACATGGAAAAGCAAAGGTTCAGGTGAAAAGATGCTCCAAGATCTACTGTGGAGGATAAGTAAGATACCAGACAAAAGAATGAACAGTCTGAAAACAGAAATCAATCCCTTTCTTGATTGGCAATTAATAGGTTTGGGAGTATTCCTTCATTTTTAAGTTAATAAAAAAAGATTTTTATTATCTGGCAGGTTTATGAGGCACATAAAGGAGATAAGGATTTAGTCAACAAACTTTGTTAGTTACTATGATTCTTCAATCCCTAGGTCTTGAGTTCTTAAAAGTGATCACATCTTTGTAGCCTCTGCTGAAGAAAACAGAAGAACAAGATGATGTTTTACTGTCCAGCTGACTTCTCCAAATCTTAGTATGGTTTTTTTCAATTCTGTCGAGCACATATGACAGGAATATTCTTCTCAACTTGAAGTCGCAGTCCGTTGTGCCTTTATTTTGC
>VZTO01014166.1:0-16213 GCA_013400615.1 Syrrhaptes paradoxus
ACAAACCAGCCTTTAACCTTTTCAGTCTTTTAACCTTTACATCAACTGTGTTTGTTTTCCTGTATAAACAATGGCCTTATTGTTTAAGTTAAAATACAGTACGTGACCTGAGATGTTAGGAAAATAATGAATTGTTGTGTTGTCAACAGTTACTTTTTTTCCATGCCTCCCTATATCTAGGAATTTCTTTCCATGTCTTTAGTTTTAAGGAAAACATAACACTTTGGAGAAGGACACTGATGCCCTAAGTTAAAAAATTCTAGTCATGAAAATTATGTGACATGGATTTTCAGTAATTCAGAAACTCCTAAATAGGCCTACTTTTCAAAAGAATTCACCTCCAATTTAGGCATGTAACTAATATTAATTTTCAAGAGTTTGCATTGCCCGGAAACTCTCATTTCAGACACGCAGTGGGTACTTTACAACACCTGGCTACTTATNTTTCATTAAATAAGATCTACTTTGTAATTCCGTCCGTGATTCTTTTTATAGAGATTCTTTTTACAAGTAAACCTAAACTTGAGATTTAAATGGGCTAATAATATTAAACATCCCTTAAGCAATTACACACAGTTTTCTAGATTAGGACACTTCCATCAACTCAGGAAGGAAAAGGTTCTCACTTGTGTGAGACCCAATGGACATGGAATGGGCCTATAAGCAAATGTTTATGTAAAGGAAATATTTTCCCAGGTTGGACCAGTTCCTAAGTGGAAGGACAGCTCTGGAAGGTATAAATATAAATGAACTTGTCTGGGCCAAAGTACTATGCGACAGCTAATTTCGCATCTCTACACATTTTAGCTAACAGCATTAGAGCCTGAGGCAGCTTTCATTTCATTACATATAGCCTTAAGAGAATTTAAATTTAGGAGAAGAATCTTTTTTGACTGGTTTTGATCAGCAGTCTCCCTGCAGCCGCTGCTTCCACGAGCCCCTGGGAAATGACCAAAAATACTCATCTGATACATAAGCATATCCCACAAAAAAGCAATGACAGAAATGTGAAAGGGACACCACTTCAGTGATATAATGCATATTTTAATCACAGGGCAAAGAATCATTACCCTACAGCTCTGAGATTTTAACTTACAAAATTCTACATGAGTCTGTAAGTGCTAGGTCAGAAAGTATAAGGCACCCTAACATGTCACTTTCAGAAAACTAGAATGAATGTCTCATAAATCAGATAGAAGCAGCAATAATCTAAAGAGAAAGAATCAAAATCATCAAAATTATAATAAAATTATCAATCAAAATTATCGTCAAAAAAAGAGGTAGATCTGCCAAAAAAAGGACTCCTCCAAGCTAAGAAGAATGACATTTCCACTTTCTTAATCAAAAAATGAAAGAAAAGGAAGGAGAAAAAAAGAAATTGTTCCACATAATGCAACAGCTCCTCAGTTAATGTAAACTGGCGCCAGTTCACTGAAGTCAAGGGAGCTACAGTGATATGTACCAGCTGAGGATGAGGTTCTGAATTTGGAGGCATTTGGCATAACGCCAGCCTCTGTCTGCATACAGACTAGTATTGTGTATGTAAACATTGTCCGAGACTCAAAAAATCGTAATTTAAAAAAATGCTTTATAGTTCTGATGAATTTGTCATGTAAAACAAATTATGAGCTTCCTGTGTTCAATGCCTCCATCTGAGCAGCAGATACTTGCAACCTTCTACATGCTCTGGTTTTGCTCACTGAAGTCCACCAAGCTAAAGGATAGCTCACTGTAAATGCAGATCAGATCAGAGCCCAACAGAACAGCTGCTTCCTCTGTCCTGAATAAAGACGACTTGAAATTTCATACTGACACTGCTATATGAAGGTTAGTTTGGGCTGTTAGGGAGTAAAGGATGGTGCTTAAGCTGCACCACACTAAGAACCATCAAGACTTTCAGATCCACCCCCTCTCCACTTCCAGTCGTTATTTCTTGTCCTTACACTATAGACTAATACTTTACTGTTGTCCTAGACCAACACGAAGTCTGTCCTTCACCGTAGTGAACAAGAGAAGAATTTATCCACATCTTGCACATGTTTGGGAAGGGAAGAGACAGGGTCTATATCCACTTAATCCCTTTACACTTGCATTGACAGTCTGCGTTTCCAAATGGTTTCTTCTGGTGTGTTACATTATACATCTTACCTACCAGTCTGCAGTTCAGGATAGACTTTTGTTCCTCAACAATGTAATATTAAATCTTAAATTAATTTGTTCACATAAAGGGAAGCACATCTTCTGACCTTTTGAATACTCCAGAGATATCACTCTTGGGTGCTGATTACCTCAGGAGCATCCATTTTACTGTTTCTGGAGGGATCACCACAATAAAGGAATAAAAAGTATTTGGATTAATGCATGTACCCTATAACCACTCTTTACGCAAGCCACACTCTTTACATAAGCTAAAAGAAAACAGAATTATTCAGTTGCCAATTATTCAATTCATTTGTATGAACATATAAAAAAAAAAGGAAGAAAAAGCACATCTACTTAATTATCTTGGCTCTAAGGGCAGAGTATTTCTCCTTTTGTTTTTCATCCTGTATGGGTCAGGTGACAAACTGGTCAATCTGAAGAATTGTTCTACACGAACACTATGGCATAGGTTGATCTTTGAAATTACATACCGCTGAAGAAGTTTATTAGAGGTGCTCATCTGAGACTGGGCTTTGGCTAATAACACGTTCAGACTTTTGACACAGGACATACCATTTTCATATAATGGTCTAAGTATGTACAAGTCTTATAAATTGACATAATCTGTAGAAATGTTTGAAAACAGAGGTGTTCGGTGGCAGTAAGGTCAGAGACAGATTCCCAGCTGGACTTGGTTTACTTTTTTTTGCTGCTCCTTTCAGCAGCTTAATTTAGTCTGAGGCTCAAAAAGAAAATAAAACTTTCAATTCATTTTATCAGAACACTGTAAAAGCATCAGAGATTTCCATAAGGGTATAGTGTTAAAGGAGAAACAAATCTAAACAAGATTGATAAATCTAGTTCTGTATTGACTGTCAAGATCTTCTACTCAATTAAACTAAGGCATTGGGATTTACACCCAAAACTGAGCCTTAAGCTTCATGTGCGTTAGTTGATTTGCCTTTTTAATATCACAATACTTGGAGGGAGGAATGACTCTTTAATCCCTATCTGTGTGCCAGATTTAATGAACACATCAGTAACAGCCTGCTAACACAACCACGTAAAATATTTGTGTAGAATCTATGCGCACTTACATATACTCTGTCATTTATCCAATAAAATATAATTATAAAACCAAGAAATTCACCTGATTTATGAAATATTTACATCCTATTTTAGGACCAAAACCAAATATAATTAGTAACTATAAAAACAAGGGGTAGGAAACCACCACTGTTTTGCCATACTTTCATTTGTTGACAGTGGTTTTGGTTAACAGAAACATGTGGCCTGTGAAGAGGAGGGGGGATTGCTTTGGGGTTGGGGTGGGGCTTTTTGAGTTTTTTTTTGTTTTATTTGTTTGGTTGGGTTTTTTTGAGATCACAGATAGTGATGGGAGAAAAAGTTAATAACCAACACGTGATTTCTCCAGGAAGGCAAACCAGCCAAAACTGAAACCTGTTTTGATTGGAAATGAAGAAAAGGAAGTGGGTGTTTAGATGCAGATCTAAAATAGGTTTAGTTGGTGGTTTGGGGTTTGATTTCATGGCCAAATCAAGACTAGAGTTCTCGTACAGACACGATGACGATGAAATCTTCTGAACTTGAATCATGTAACCTGAGATCTTGTAACATGTTTTCTTGAGATTTTGGTCTCCAAAACTGGAAATCTTTTTATAGTTCCAGCTGGTTGACTGTACACCACTGTTCTCTATGTTTCTTTTGTGATAGATTCTTGAAATGTCTTTTCCTCAGACACTGGTTTCCATGAAGCATAGAAAGAACTCTATACTGAAAACCTGATATTTACAACTGATACTCAAAATGTTCTAATTGAACTTTGACCACTTTGGCCCATGTACTAAATAAATACTTTTGGCACATGCTAGCATATAGCAGAATTCAAGATCCCAAGGAACACAAGGAATGCAAGTGACAGAGTCTAGATCCTGAACTTTAGGAGAGCAGATGGTGTCTAATGTAGGGAACTGGTAGGTGGCATCCTGCAGGCAACAGCTTTAAAAGATTAAGGCTGTATTCAGGGACAAGCTGTTCTCAACACAAGAAATCTCCACCTCTGTGCTCAGGGAAGCAAGAAGGCATATCTGTAGACCAGCATGGCTAAACTAGGAAATCCTGACAGAGTTTTAGTGTAAAAAGTAATGCACTGGAGGCAGAGGCAAGGATAGGCTACAAAGGATGAACATAGAAACATTGCTTAGGCACATAAGAATGGTTTTAGGAAAGCCAAAGTTCAGCTAGGCTCAAAACTGGCAAGGCATGTTAAAGAACTATCAGAGCTTCTAGAATCACATCAGTAGCAAGAGGAATAAAAGCAGCGGGACTGCTGCTGAATGGGGTGGATGACTTGTAGCAACAGCAGACAGAAATAAGGCTGAGGTTCTCAATGCTTTCTGTGCCACAGACTTCACCAACAAGGTCTATCCATTCTTGGCACCCACAGACATGGTTCAAGGATGAGAGAAGATATGAGTAGTCAATTTGAAGTTAGGGATCTGTTGAGGAATCCCAAGCCTTTTAAGTCCCATGCTACCAGAAAGGAGGAAGACAAGAGTGCAGAGACCACTGATGGCATGGCAGGGTCACTCTCTTATCACTGATGAACAGTCCTGGAGATCAAGGAAAGTCCCCAATGACTGAACAAAGGGAAATATTTTACCCATCTTCAGAAAGGGTAACTAACGGGATTGATTACCATAAATACTTGCTGCAGAAAGCCCTTTACTAGAGCACTTCACAGCATGCCGTAGGGTGACTATGCATCCCAGTTTAATTTTTATCATCCAACTACAGCGCTCTCTTGACTGTACTGACTCATAACAGTGGCAATATCAATTTAAAATGGGGATAAAATGAACAACCAAGATCAGGAGTATGAGTGAAGACAGTCTGTTTTCCTATGAGATGCTACACGTTTATACTGCTTCCACTGGCTGTTAATTCAGTATTCATAGGCCCCAGTATCAGTACAGTCCCAGGCCTACAATCTACTGTGCTGAATTATTTCTATAAATGGAAGCAGTTATACTGAAAATTGCTGTCTTTGGGTTCAAACTAAGATGTGAAAAGATGTGTTTAATGCACAATTCACCCCTTTATTAAAAAACTAACTCTGCCTTTGCAATAGATCCAGTTCTTCTTTCTGCCCCATGTATGCATATATACATACACAAACATATTTACGTATACACATTTTTATATATACACACACTCCCTCTCCATATAAGGTCTTGGTAAATATAAACTGTATTTGACTCTGAAGGGAAAGAGTTTAATTTTAATACACCAAGCACACACATTATCAGACAAAACGAAAGACAAAAAAAAATCCCAAACTAAGACCATGTAAGGTATGTAGCAACCAGTTCTGAAAAAGGTTCCCACTGGAATTATTCCAGACTAAAACAATGAGTCATCCCCTAAGGAATCCTGTCCTCACATGAAATATATAAATCATTGTCCATTTTGGAAGGATTATGCCAATAGCACGTCATTAAAACATTATTCCTTTTAGAAGTGCTAAGACAGAATCCAGCATTTTGTTCTGTAGATCCTGATTTCAATGTGAACAGGAGTCTCACCATGGGTGCCCAGGGACAAAGTCACACAGACATTCAGTTCCTGCACAGTCAATATTATCATAGAATCAAAGAATGGTTTGGGTTGGAAAGGACCTCAAAGACCATCAAGTTCCAACCCCTCTGCCATGGGCAGGGACACCCTCCACTAGACCAGGTTGCTCAAAGCCTCATCCAGCCTGGTCTTGAACACCTCCAGGGATGGGGCATCCACAACCTCCCTGGGTAACCTGTGCCAGTGTCTCACCACCCTCATAGAGAAAAATTTCTTCCTAATGTCTGGTCTAAATTTACCCTCTTTTAGCTAATACCTGTTACCCCTTGTTCTCTCACTACACTCCCTGACGAAGAGTGCCTCCCCATCTCTCCTGTAGACCCCCTTCAGGTACTGGAAGGCTGCTATTAAGTCTCCTCGGAGCCTTCTCTTCTCCAGGCTGAACAACCCCAACTCTTTCAGCCTGTCCTCATAGGGGAGGTGCTCTAGCCCTCTGATTAATTTTGTGGCTCTCCTCTGGACTCTCTCCAACAGGTCCATGTCTTTTTTATGTTGGGGGCCCCACATCTGAACACAGTACTCCAGGTGGGGTCTCATGAGAGAAGAGTAGAGGGGGAGAATCACCTCCCTTGACCTGCTGCTAATGCTTCTTTTGATGCAGCCCAGCACATGGTTGGCTTTCTGGGCTGCAAGTGCACACTGCTGGCTCATGTTGAGCTTCTCATCCTCCAATACCCCCAAGTCCTTCTCCTCAGAGCTGCTCTCTATCCATTCTCTGCCCAGCCTCTATTTGTGCTTGGGATAGCCTCG
Organism: Syrrhaptes paradoxus; assembly: GCA_013400615.1. Classification (NCBI taxonomy): domain Eukaryota; kingdom Metazoa; phylum Chordata; class Aves; order Pterocliformes; family Pteroclidae; genus Syrrhaptes; species Syrrhaptes paradoxus. The sequence continues at coordinate 6,550 of VZTO01014166.1, forward strand.
ACCCACGTGCAGGACCTTTTACTTGGCCTTGTTAAATTTCATGATGTTTGCATTGGCCCACCTCTCAAGCCTGTCAAGGTCCCTTTGGATGGCATCCCTTCCCTCCAGTGTGTCCACCACATCACACAGCTTGGTGACATCAGCGAACTTGCTGAGGGTTCCCACACGCCTCTGCAAATCTGGGCAAATGCAAGCAGGATCACAGCTTCAGAGGCTTCCTCCCTTTTTCCTTTCCCCCCTCTCCCCCATGGGACAGAAAAGCTCTGTGAGGTAGTTGTAGTAGAACAGAGAAGAACATAACACCTTAATATAATGCTCTAGCATCTCAATGCTTGAAATATATGCAGGAGTGTCTTATGACATGAGCAATTTCATTACTTCTCTAATTAGAATGCTCTGTCTGTTTTATAGGCCTGTTACAGAAATTACTGAACTCCTGCTATTTGGTGGGGAGGACAAAAAGATGATGTGCTACCTAAGGGAAAAGCAAGTCTGTAAACTCTTACTGGAAGGCATAAGGTTAAAGGCATAAAAGTTGCAGTAGATGGAACTACTTCATTATGTGACATTCCCTAAGAACAGGTTTTGCTTTCTATAAAATGTTTCCCATTAGAAATTCAAAATTACAAACATGCTTTTTAAAGCATAATTTTAAAGAGAGACTTCAAGTCACACTGAAACGTCAGATAAATCAATTGTTACTCTTACGCATAATTTAGTTTTCACAAACACCTTCACTCAAAATCAAAGCCTCACTGAACTACACAGTGTATAGAGAGATGAAAGAATTTACAAAACAAATACTCTGTAATTCTCAGGTCAAGGGGGTATGGGAATCACAAATAAGCCCTCTTATCTACTGTAACTGTGGATAAGTTATTCACTAATAAGTATTAAATAAAAATATATCAGCTCTTCAGTTTAATTTTTATATCAGCGTCAGTTTACAAAACTGTTCAGCTGCAGGTGTTCCCTCCTTCGGCAGAAAGGTTAATGCTTAGCACCATCCTTGGCAACATCCAAGTGCTTCCTACCTCTCTCCTGACAAGACAGTACCTCTGTACATGGAAAACAATGAATAAAACAAAGTGGGGGGGCAATTTATTTTGTCAATCAATTCTCTCTTCTTGGCACCCTCAAATTATCGTTGTAGAAACCATTCACAGTTAAGCAAGCACAGGCTCAGCATATTCAAGGAGCACCAGCTGATTTAAATCTGCTCTTACCTGATCCTGCTTGCACATCAGAAGCTCACTGCCTCTGAACCAACCATATGACAGAGATACACTGCCTTGGCAGCCTAGGCACTCCAGCTGGAACCACTTTGTCCCTAACTTCCATACAGTATTCCATGGCAAGAGAAATAAAAGAAGGGATATTCCATCTTCAAAAGGAAAATCGGTAGTCTACATAGACATCTTCATCATTTCTTTTCTTTGGGACTTTTTCCTTCATAGTCTTTGCCAAGTGTTCACAACGCAACTTTACAAAAGCAGTACCATTTTGTTTTGCACCCTGTAGACACAGTGACCACTAGTCCCAGTCAGAATCACATGTATGCCACTGCTCAGGCAACTCTGACATGAAAGAAGAAAACCTGTGAACAACGACAACACTGCGTGATCACTGTTGCTGCATTCTGGCCCATTCTTGACCAGTTATGGTACTGCTTTGAAACATACGGTTAAGGTGCTGTGAGGTCAGCATTTTAAAGGTGTTCTAACACATTTGCTGTGAAGTCAAAGTAACAGAACTCTTTTTCTTCGGTCCAGACCCTAACATTAAACACACATGCTACAAAGTTACAATGTAACAGAGAAATTTGGGTTTTTTATGAATAAATACAACGAACAATTGAAATAATCATGCAAAAGTTTACACTGGAATTATTTTTTTTTTTTACCTAGCCAAATATTATAGACATGGTTAGCTGGAACAGATAAGAACTTTTTTTCAAGCTTATCAATGCCTTTTTGATTGTTCCAAACCAAGCTTTAATTCTCAGATATGGTCAAGAATATAAAATGAATCATAGGACTTAGAGAAGGAAAAAATTTAGTAATGATCTTAGCAATCAAACAAACCACTCCTCACACCACCACCAAAATACTTAGCTCCTTTACAGTATGCCCTCAAGTATTTATCTTCTAATTGCTTTTAAGTAACTTATACATACCATTACTACTGCTTCCCTTGGGAGAACATACCATAGGCTAATAACTTTCACCACTAGGAACTTTCTTCCTCATGTACAGTCTAAATAGGCATTTTTGCTCAGTTTTGTCCCATTAGTTCTAGTTAATCATAGAATCATAGAATGGTTTGGGTTGGAAAGGACCTTAAAGATCATCAAGTTCCAACCCCCTGCCATGGGCAGGGACACCCTCCACTAGACCAGGTTGCTCAAAGCCTCGTCCAGCCTGGCCTTGAACCCCTCCAGGGATGGGGCATCCACAGCTTCTCTGGGCAACCTGTTCCAGTGTCTCACCACTCTCACAGGGAAAAATTTCTTCCTAATGTCTAGTCTAAATTTACCCTCTTTTAGCTTATACCCATTACCCCTTGTTCTCTCACTACACTCCCTGATAAAGAGTGCCTCCCCATCTCTCCTGTAGGCCCTCCTCTATATCAAGTGAAATACTTACTTTCACTCTGGGGCATTTGCATTCTGTTCCTCCTTGTGGGCAGCTCTCCTATACATCACTTAACACTTGCATTATGGCTGTCAATGACCTAAACACGGTAAAGCTCAGTAATACAGGAAAAGATTAGGGCTGCTCCAGCCCTCATCAAGAAACTATATTTTAGACTTCACTTACAGACTTGAGTGTAAGCTGCATGGGCAACACAATATTTTGTAAAGCAAGTAATTTGCATTTGGGGGGCAGGAAAAAAAAATCTATCTTCTTGCATAATGTTCATATAAATGCCTTGAGCAAGTAATTTTGCAAAACTATTATGAAGTTTACTATATCTAAACTCATAAGACATGGAACAAGAAAAAGACCAGAACTGATTTTTAACTTAACTGTGAGGTATCCCCAGCCATCCACAGCTTTAAGGACAAACATAATAAAATAAGACTTTTTTTTAAGTCTATGCTCAGTTAAAGTGATGGGAGCTGCATACATATCTATATGTACAAATTCCTCTTTTTAAATTGAAAGATCACCATAGCTAAAAGCTGTAGGGAAATTATTATTATCAGCCACATTAATATGCAAGAATAGACAGTTTGTCATAAGGTTAGGAAGACAGGACTCACGTGGATAGCAAGGGCTCATATTTATATTCCACTTTGCACCAAATAATGGTTTGCACAAATTTTCAACTTTCCTTCTTTTTTAAATTCTTTTCTTTTTAAGCCCTCCCCTTCCTCCTCTCATTCTCCCCAGCAAGAAGCTGACAAGAGATGTGGAGCATCTGGGTTAGAAATGACAGCTGGTGGGTGAGGCAGCATCAGGCTCTTTACTGGCTTTTACTTTGGTCTACTGGGAATAAATCAAAATGAGACGACTTCATAATAATCACCCCATCTTTTGGCCTTGAATAAACTTCAGAAGTGATCATGAGCCAAGTCCTCTATGGGCAATCAGAAGGGGTTCTTCATAGCCCATATACCAGAGATGGTTGGAAAAAAGGGATATCTGCCCCATGGGAAATTCCAGTGTTCTAAAACATGCTTTGAGCACCAACTCAGAATAAGTAAATCTTTTTTCAATGTGAAGGTTTCCTCAAAAAATTTATCTTGGAAACATTAAATACTGAATATAATATTACTGAGAATCAGATCATGATATAGACATAGAATACTGAATCAGATACAGATATTAAATTTCATCAATACCTTTTAAACATTACAATATAAAAAAACAAAATTAAAAAACTGAAAATGAAAAAAATTCTATGTGGAAAAAGTAAAAATGTGCCACTCAAATGAGCTTAGACAGAGCACTGTATGAATGTAATTGCTTTTTACAATAGTAAAGGCAGCTTGGTACCTCTCTAGGGCACTTTTTTGGGACCACGGGAAACACTGTCAGTGTAATCAGACCATTTTATTCTTACATGACATTTAACACAGTCCTGGGTAGATATTAATCTAGGATTCATTACCGGAAATCTTCACTGATCTGCACTATTAAAGGATTAGCCTTCAAGCTTTAAATTGCTACCTCACCTGTAACACCAAACACTTGATATAGCTAGGTTTTATTTTCCTTTCAGTAAAAGCTATCTTATCAGTTTATTGATACTGCAGGTAAACAGCAGCAAATGCATTTTGTTTTATTAGTTTAATACCAAATACATCCCATGCCCGTATTTAAGCCCCACACCTTAGTCCTTTGTTGGGGAAAGCACACAGACAATGAGCTCTCTATGAGAGAGGCCTGTGTAATGCTAACGTGGTCAAACCTTCTTGTGCAACCACAGAAATATCAAAGGCAGGCGAGGAACAACTGGAACCTTAGAGACAGAATCCTTTTTCACAGACATTTGACTAATCTGATGATGTATCCATAGTGCTATGTGCACTGGAGCAATCAACTTGCCTATACAAGCAGTAACATTTTGGCTGTCAACAGGGTTTACCTGAAGGGAAGCAGAGCCATCAGTTTTGTAGAGCAGGACTTCCCACCAGCTACAATTACGTTATGAATACTTTGGTTATTAGGCTATAATGTAAAAGACTAATGTATGTGCGGGTGTATGAGACCAAGACTCATTTCATCTGCACAAATGCCATGATTAGCTGAAATGTGATTGCAGGGGGAAAAGAAAGGTGAAAGCTAGACCAAGATGCCTTAAAATACATGACAGGAGCACTACTGGTATGCTCCTGATATATCAATAACCAGCCACAGAAAAGTTACTCACAGCTGCAGCAAGCAGATAATTGGGACATTTGTCAAAAGGAATCTCTGTATGAGAAATAGATGGGAGTAAACACGAAAGCATAAAGTGCTCCTTTGGGCATGTGGACTCATGTTTGCAGGTTGATATGTAAGCAGACAACCTCTGCAGGCCAGATCCAAGTCTCTTTGCAATTACCGGAAGATTTCTACTGAACTCAATCAAATTTGGATCAAATTCTAAGTGAATACAAACACTTCTTCTGGTTGCACAAGACCACTCTGATGATTTTACTGCTAGTCCCTGTGAGAAATGTAGGGTTGGGTTCATAGATGCTGCTGGTGACAGAAGAGCTACCATTTGCTTGTTCTTCTCTGGGACCCTCCCTCCCTCTACAGCTGACCCCTTCCCAAATGCTACAACACAATCAGGGTCTTCTTCCTCTTTTCCTCCTACAACCCTGTTCATTATTCATATTGACACACAAGTGGTCCTGATTTCTCAGGATATTGTCCATCATTCCATTATAGAATTATCTTTTAGCTTTTCCATCTCAAACTGCTTCTCCAAAAACAATTGCTTAGGAGCCAGGGATTATTTACTGGCAACCATGAATATGTCAAACCTTCCAGATGACTACTTTCCCGGGGTTGTCAGCTAACAGTTCTGTTTGTGTCTCACCCTTTACCAGGACACTAGATAACTGCAGCTTATTGTCCTGAATTTAGCATTGGTCACCTTTTGATCCACAATTTATTTTGCTTTGTGTTAGGCTGTAAAATGTTTCAGCATTGGTCCATAAAATTCATCTAACTACTTTGTTGGTAGCCAAAAGTCCATTACAGACTTAAAAAAGGCTGATTATGAATTTGACCTTATAACTGGCTGACACTATCATGACTGTGCATTACTGGCAGATATTACAAAGAATATTTTAAATAGCACAAACTTTATCCACCATTCAATGCCCAAGATTACCTCTGTATTGGGAAAGGTGACTTTTCCAACAGGACAGAAAGCCAGTGTTCTTTAACAACTTCATTCTGCTTCTTCCAGCACATTTTCTTCCCCCGCCCCCCACCCCCAATGAATATTTTTTCTGCTCTTCTTGGACCTCAACTTTTCAACCGGCAATAGGTTCCAGGAATACACCCTTCAAATAACTAGAATAAATCAGTTGAGACCCCCCAGGCTTCCAGATAAAACTCCATGCACACAAGTCCTATAAAAAAAAACTTGTCCTGAACTCCAAAGAACAGAATTGAGTCTGTTCCTCTTCCGAGCAACGTCCCGAACAGAGAAAGTGCCCCAGGAGGGAGCACTGAACTGGTAAAACTGATTCTTCCAGCAGCAGCCTGCTACAGAGGCCATGTGCCAGGTACTGGGTGGAGATAATACAGGAGATGAATGGACAGTCTCCCCGGGGATTTCTACCAGCTGCCTGCGACTCAGAACTGATCTAACCTGTGCCATGGGTGGGGCAGGGCATCAGGAAACCATAATCACCTCCCAGCTGTTCCGTTCTTCCTCCACCCATGCTCATTGCTGCAGAAGCCAAGCACAGAGAAGGGTTTTGGCAGGGAAACACCAATGTGCCAATGGCAGAACATGGGCTTAGCTCATATAATTCTTCTGTAGGTGCAAGGATCAACATGTCTGTGCTACTCACCTAACTCCTCATAAAAGACAAGTAGAATGCTGGCTTACATAAAATAAGCTATCAGGGGTAAGAAGCAAGCAAGTAGTTCACTTGCAATATTTTTATGGATAAAAATCAGTTTTGTTTTGGTTTTGATGTGGGAAAATTCCTGCTACAATAACAACTTTAATTTTTATGGATCCCTCATGCTTAACAAATAGACAGACTATTTATTTAAGCATCACTTCACCCACCACAGAAATGGAGCAGTCTCCTGGGTAAAACACGGTGTCTATTTTGCAGCGCTGATCAAAAACTTAGGAAAGACGCACAAACTTATTATCAGCTTGTATCAGTAAATGTCTAGATTTCCAAAGGTGTCTAGAGCACCTGAAAGTATCAGCTCAGGCTCTTACACAAGCATCCAAAGCCAGGCAGAATTCCTGTTTACTTCCATTAGCATTCAGGTACATTTAAAAATCATAGTAAAGTAGGTAACTGCCTTGGATGTTTAGTCTGAGAAAAATTTCACTTGAGACAGGCAGTGTCTCAACTGCTGATCTAGAACTTGGCTTGGCACACCACCATCGACAATCATCTTCTTGAAAAGGATGCCAGAAAATCTATTTTTTCCCCCTCAAGAGAATAAATTCTTCTGTCTTTGAACTTAGCAAAGTCAAAGTTTATTCTACTGGAGTAGAACCTCAAAGTCACATTTAATAATGAAAAAGGATTAAAAGGACACAGGATTACATTATTAGTATTCTTGCAAGGTGTTTGTGTTCTCTGAAGCCTCCACAATGGCATTCTCCCAACCAATCACTGTTACGATTTCAGACCTTTCAGATACTATGCAAGACACTATGGATGTGAAGTGAATAGGTACAATCAGTCTGCAAAGCGTGTTCATCTTTGTGCTGTTCTGAGAAAGTTTACACTCGAGCTTAAGTAACAGAGTTTAATTCTGAGCTTAAAAAACTGTCCATGTTAGAGACCATGACTCATGTGGTGCTGAAGTTCAGAGCTGTGTTTAAACAAATCAAGGGGATTACTAGCAGAATGCTTTATGGGTGGACCAGCAGCCACTGCAATTTCTCCTTTCTCTGGCCCAAAACAGCCAAAGTCTATAACTTCCTGGCTTGATTTCAAAACTATTTTAGCCATAAATCTGTGAAAATGGTTGCTGATTGGGGATATAATGTTAGAAAACTATTAGAGATGTGAGGAGTTTTAAGTCTATGCATTATCTACCTTACTGAAATGAATTATATTAAGCTGCACCTGACCTTGAAGGTCTCAAATACCCAAAGCCTCAAAACCCTTAAGCTAAACATACATTAACATTTTTGTTCCCTTTCTGTATTTTTTACTCTTTGGGTGTAACACTTTTCCTTAAAACTAAGATTCTTCGGTGAAAGTGGCACATGCCGTATTAAGGAAACTGGGACATTAAGAACTACAACATTCTCAATACAAGCAGAGAAGTTATTTTTCAACTCCTAATCTTTTTTTCATTGTTTGTGCTGTTGTCCCAGGAGGTGTAGAAGATCCTAACGTATAAAGATAAATGTCTGTCCTGCCATTTTTAAAATACAAGAAAAAAATATGAAACTGCTAGTTATAAAAAAATGGAACATGTTTTCCCTATAAGTCTATCTTGCCAGGAAGAATCACAACACAGAGAGCAGAGTAGCATAACATTCCAGCAGGAATTCTCTGCAGACTTTCTCGCAGGCTGGCTGAAATGATTTTTATTGCCAAAGTGATGTCAAGCATGGGTAAGAAACCCAAAAAGCTCTAATCCATCTAAGTTTGAAGACTTATACTGAAACAGCTCTGAAATACTTACTAAAAGATAGTTTTCCCAATGGAAAGCAGACATGAACACTTCAGTTTCCAAGAGAGAAAGAAGGAACAAATCACACCCTTCGAGTCTGTAACGGAAAGACAACTGTGGTATGTAGCTTTCCCCTCTCCTACACCAGTTAATGTAATGACAGACCCAAGCTATCTCTCCTACAAAGATGGGAGGGAGACATCCCAGGACAAGTCTCATGTTTGTTAGTTGGAGGAGGGGAAGGTTTCAGCCAAACCAAAATGAAACTAAGTAAAGATTTCCAACAGCAAAAATCAAATTTTAAATCCAGTGCACTCTTATTCCATGTTCCATTAATAAAGAAGAAAACTAGTGTTGGAGAATAGCAGACTAGGTTTTCCAAAGCTTTCTCCACAGGGAAGGGACCAAGGTTACAGAGAAGGCTGAAGACAGCTGGCTTTTGACAAGAGTAGCTGGGCAGGAAGAAAAAGGACTAAAATCCTGAGATGGACTGGTCTGCTGAGTTTTTCAAGCTGGGTTAATGCTAAATTGCATGGTGTATAGCACAGCCCTGGTTAGACAGCCTTCACAGGTGAAGGGAGTCTTTTGTAAATGTCATACATAGACTCCACACTCAGCTGGCTTCACAAGAAAAAATTTCCAAAAGGCTTTTGAAGCTCTTAAGAGGAAGACACATACAAGTCACCCTAAAAAATGACATCACAGAGTTTTAAAAATTAAATTTCAGAGATATTTAGCTTCACACTTTGAATTCAGCCCCATCTCTAGCAAAAACAATTTACAAGATTAGAGTAGCCAGCACATAAATGTCTTTATCAAAGGAACCTTGAAATAAATTGAATTAATGCTGCGCTAACTAGACCAGCACCAGTAAAAATGCTTCCTTAATAAATGAGGAGGAGTTACTCAGAAAACATCCCAAAGACAAGGCGATGAGGTACCACAAATGCAAGACAGGGGAAAAACACATAACATGTATGATGAGGTATAATGCTTTCCTTGATGCTTAGAAGAAAACTTATTCTATATACACAAGTCTGCCACTTGGGAGTAATGTGATCATTTTTATTGAAGAGCAATAAAATTCGATAGCATCCCACACCTGTTTGTATCCTGTAAACATCATTTCCTGCTACTCTTTCATATTCTCAAATGTACTGTAAAAAACACTTTCTTACATCTCAGAGTTAATAAATATAGGCTAAGTCTCACTATTAGCATTGTATTTCATCTATAATGCTCTGGCATTCTCAGCTATAATTTTAAAAATTCTTAACCTACGTTTTATCTGTTTATTAGTAGTAAGGTGGGCACGTGAAATTGTCTGCAACACA
>VZTO01014167.1:0-46670 GCA_013400615.1 Syrrhaptes paradoxus
TTTTTTCTAGCTGTCAACAGTGTGTTCTGTTAAATATAACAAAGCGTTTTTAAAATGTGTTTGATCTGTGTGACAACTATACTGTTCTGTTTATTTTTAAAATTCCTAAAGTCCAAAAATATTTATATGCAGAATTTTCTGTATTGAAAATATGAAAAGGCCACAAAATTGGTTAGTTACCACTGAGTTGTTCTAGTCTAAGCCTTTTTTGCTGCTTGTGTATCATTCTTTTTCAATGTATATATGATTATGGACTGCAAAAAAAAAAAAAAANNNAAAAAAAAAACAACCAAAAGGCATTTATATGTCTAGTAGAAGGAATAAGCTTATTTATATTATAGTGTTAACAAAGTCTGATGTATTCAAGTGACTTATGTTATACCGCATGCAAACACACAAGTGTACATTCCACCCAAGAAGGGATGCCATGCTATTTGTTCTGAAGATGTGATTAAAGCTGTTCTCTTTTCAGCAGAGCATATGCCAGAAAGACTGGGAGATGGGAATTGTTTCTTGGTCAATTTTTTGAATGCAGATTGTTGCTGAATACCAGGAAACATTCTGGAAAGCTTGAGTGCTTTCAGAACTGTGGGTTTTTCTAAAAAAGGGCAGAAAAAAGGCCATAAATGCTTTTTCACCCAAAGATATTTTGCTGGAAGAGATAACAGCATCAATAACAAAATCCCACCTGACTGAAAAGTGTGCAGCACTAGCTGTGCTGGGTGAACTCTGCAGTGTAACACAACTGACCATTAGCTACAACCTTGCATTGATTTGTTTTGGTTTATTATATCTGGATGTTCAAAATACAAAAATTCTACCTTGTTCAGATTCTGCAAAATACAAATACATTTAATAACGTGGCATCCCCATACTAAAACCTTACACCAGCCATGTATGAACGTACAGTATCTAAATACTGTGTTGCAGTTGTGTTATGTGTATTAAGTGTGAATAACATGTAGCACAGTTTCTTTTCACAGAACCTTTAAGTTTCCGTATCTTTTAAAAATGTTTGCTTTTCAGTATTTTGTATAGTAAATATAGATGGTTTTGACTAAATGCTTTATTTATTTAACAGCAAAAACTGTGCCAAGAGAACCCCCTGTTAATTAAAGTTTTACTAGTTCAGAAAGTATATTTCCTTCTTCTTGTTGTGGATTTCAGGGGCTTATTACAATTGCTGTCAGTGCTTGCAGATCCCACTGATGAAAGAGCTTGCATTAACGTTTTTGGGAACAGGATCAGGCCGTAAGGTATGGACTGGGTACGCTTTGGTTTTATATTTAAACTACAAAAGTTTCAAAGTTAAATTTCTTGTCCCTTACTATTAGACCTGTTTTAGGTAACTCATTTTTCAGCTTGAAACCTTTATTAAAAAAAAAAAAAATTATTTCAAGTTGGTAAAAAATGTGGCTGAATCGAAATTTAAAATTTATTAGTTTTTGATTAAATAAATATTTTCACTAAACAAGNGGATTTCAGGGGCTTATTACAATTGCTGTCAGTGCTTGCAGATCCCACTGATGAAAGAGCTTGCATTAACGTTTTTGGGAACAGGATCAGGCCGTAAGGTATGGACTGGGTACGCTTTGGTTTTATATTTAAACTACAAAAGTTTCAAAGTTAAATTTCTTGTCCCTTACTATTAGACCTGTTTTAGGTAACTCATTTTTCAGCTTGAAACCTTTATTAAAAAAAAAAAAATTATTTCAAGTTGGTAAAAACTGTGGCTGAATCGAAATTTAAAATATATTAGTTTTTGGTTAAACAAAACTTTTCAAGAAAAAAAAAATCAGAGTTGACTGTATTATTACTGTTTAAAAGTAAAATGGAGTGGCATGAAGCAATTTGAAAGGAAAACTCCAGCCTTTTCACTTACTTTAACTGATTTTACACAAAGCAATTCAGCAAAACCAAGCTGATCTCAAAATTCGCACTTGCTGAAAAAATTCCAACTGAAAAGTTTTGTTCAGCTCTACCAGCTGCAATTTTTGGGAAGCCAGGTTTTGTAAAAAGATTGCTAAGCTCTTCTCACACTTCATGACCACCTCATGCAAAGTAAACTAAGCTAAGGATAGCAAAGTAAAATCTCTCTCCCAGTGACATCTCTGGCAAGACTGCCAGATTCCCCCTGGCTTCAGGGTGCCTGTAATGTCATTCCAGGTTTGAAGTTACATAATGTGCAGACAGTGATTTCAGTATTTATTTTTATGCATCTTACTGCTGATAGTTTTGTAGTAGCTAATATTAAATTGAAGTTTTACTGTAAGAGTTCAAACCGGTAAATTAAGATTATTAATTAATTTTAATTAAGATTAGCAGCAAATCCTGTGTTTTATACTCATGTCATTGGAGCACCTGAAGGCACTTCTAAATGTCTTTGAAACATTCACACGTCGTTTAGTCACTGTTAGAAATTAAGACCCAGTTCTGCTCTTGGATGGTGAAGTAGTGATTCTCCAGGCACTTTAACCAGCCCCTTAAGGCCAGACTAAATTAAAAATTAAAAAGCCACATATATGACGTCTGCCTTCCCGCTCTAGTCATCATGAGCACAGAACAGCAAGGTATAGCAGGAGAGGTACCTTAAAGGTATGTGTGTGTATATATATGTCTGTATATATAGACACATGTCCTCTGGCAGAAGTTAGTGAATGGCACAAGATGGATTCTGGCAGAGGTGATCTTTTCTGAAGGGACAAGTACTGTGTATGCTCAGCAATCTACAAGTTGCCACATAAATACACAGCTGTGATGAATGCTTGCTGTTCTCCGTGTGTCGTTGTGTACCTCAATTATTGAATGACAGATTTCATTTGTATTCCAGTTAACAGGAAAGTTGGGCCCCTTGGGGTCTAGATTGTACTTGAGAAATATTCAGCATGCTACAAAATTTGCAAAAACGTTCACCATAATTTTTGCCTGGAGTATAGGCAAGAATGTTCATGTTTGGAAACACGTCAGCTAATCAAGTCTCACCTTTAATTACCTTGATGCAATTTATCAAGATCAGAAAATATGTTTTCAAACATTACTTATTCATGGTTTTGCTGGGAACCAAGTCATACTCGGCATCCTGTTAGTTGTCAGACTTCATTTTTTTTTAAATGTACCAAGCAGAAACATGTTTAAAAATCCATGAAATAAAAATGGAACTTAAATGTGTTTTCTAAATAGCTTCTGGAAGATTTCCCTTCTTTTCTAATGCACTTAGCAGCAAAACCAGCTTCAATTTATCACATAATTTATTTTCTTTGCATAGTTGACAGATGTTCAGTTGATTTGACTTGGAGAGGGCTGTTGTGGGATTTTTTTGGCTTGTGTACATTTAAAATGTGCTCAAAATGGGCTAAAAGGAACAGATGTAGAAAAGCAAATAACTTTATATTGAAATTATTCAGTAGACATTGAACTGCATCTTATTTGAAGTTTGGATTATAGTTATTAAATAATGAGATTTTCAATGATGCTTTAATTTACTTGTATATTTCTACATAATTCTAGATAATGCAATTCTACTGAGCTAAAATGATAGAAATCATTTGAATGAGGTCTTCTAATTTCTTTGTTTTACAATAGCAGGATTTAAGGACTGTTCAGACAGATTACTGTGAGGGTTAGAGCTGTGAAGAAAGACTGGCAAGGGAAGGATGGAAAGATTTGAAAAGTGTAGGGATAGCACAAAACTGTCCGACAGGGGCGGGAGGAGGCAGACAAGAGACAGGAAAATACTGTATGGAGAAGCTATATTCGTATTACTTTTTTGAATTTCTTATGGTACATTTATTGCTTATAAAACAGAAACAATAGTTCATAGAATGCTTTTCACTGGGAAAGCACGAAAGACTTTATAGAAGAGGTCAATCTCCAGTGTGCAGCGGGAGGCACAAGGAAGGAAAGCTGTAGATAATCACCAGTCGGCTGTGGCAGAATAAAAAATGATGTCCTGGTTTCCTGAGTCCCTGTCCAAGCTGAGGGAAATTTTTTCAGAAGCAGAGGTGTTTCTACAGATGTTTTCAATATTCTTTAGAACATTGTTTGAATAGTAGCATCAGTTCTTTTTCTGTTTGATTGCAAACATTGGTCAAGTGTTTCCCAAAGCTTCAATATCTGTCCTGATTTTTCTAAACACTAAGCACTAACTATGCCTGTGAAATCTACTGACATGAAGTATGATCTTTATATCAAGAGAAATGGCAGACTGGACGTATCGGTTGTCTCATCAGCCTAGTATTTCGGGGTCTGAGAGTAGGAAGTTCCAGAAGTTTCATAAGAATTTTGAAGACATAATGTTAAGGGGCTTCATAGATTTGGCAATGGGCAAATATTAACAGTATCAGGCATACTGGTAATTATGTGCATTGTGCTTTCTGTTTTTTACAACATGCTTATGAAGTGGGGTTTGTGTCTTCCTTTGCTAGTCCATATAGACAAAGCAGCCTGTGATTGCTACCAGCTAGGAGATTTGCTCTTTTGGTGAGCCTGTACTTTGTGGATGAACATACAGGGTTCAGATCCTTCTGGTGCTGAGTGCTTATACTTGCACTAAATCCTTCCCATTCTGCTCTATTCGTGAAGTATATCGTGTTGAGGCTTTGTGCATTTTCTGATAAAACACCTAACAAACTGGGCCAAATTTGTCTTTGGCATCACAAACGGAAGCCAGAAGAGCCCCATGCATGTCTTGGAATTTGGACCTTCAAATGCAGTTTGCTATATGAGTCATCATTTTTTCTTGTACTGATTTCAGATATTTGATAAGCTCTTTCTATGGTTTACAAGTTTAAAAGGATAAATAAAACTTTGTAGATTAAAACATTGGTTTGGAGGTTGTATTTTGTCTGTTCTCACTGGAGTTCTATGAATGGTCTTTTTCTGTGGGCTTCAGCTTAAACCTACAAAGTGACTTTGGAGTGGGTGTTTATAGTTCTTTGCTTGCTTGTTCACAGGATAAGACTGTTGATAGATGAATAAAGTGCCACTTGAGGTTGTTAACAACCAGGACTGGTAACACTAGTTCAACTAAGATAAACATTGAAATGCTATGGCAATTAGCATTAAGGTCTCACTTGGCCAGTGCTGATTTTTAGTCGTAGATACGGTGCTGTATAGATACCCATGGCCATGGGGTCTGGAGCTTTTTATTCCATCCTCGCTTGGAGTGCTGTATGGACTCCTGTGCGGTGCGTGCCCAGGGCATCCTTGCATACTCAGCGTGCCATTAGGAAGCAGGAGTATGAAAATTGTAATGTTTCAATCCGAAGCAATTAGCCCTCTCACCCTACATGGAGTGGAGGGGAGGAAAGGCTCAGTTAAAGAGACTCAGAGTTTTCAGCAAGTGCAAAAGTATTGAAGGGAATCAAAAAAAGCAGCACTATGGGCCTCACATTCCTCCTGTCTCTTTGCAGCCTTCTCAGGGAATATATGTTACTTTTGATGTCTGTAATCACAACTTCTTGCCGTTTGAGTATGCCATCTGTTAAGGCCATAACCTTCAATGGCTCTGCACATGTGACTTCCATGGGTTTCAGTGGAAACTGTGTGCAGCTTTACTGGATCAGCAGATGTAAACAGAGGTACTTAATTTACACCAACTTGGAATCAGGACCCTGGAGCACTCATAGCTTGTGCTGATCAGGGACAGGTTTTTATAAGAATTTTCCTGGTCTAATAAATGGATGCTAAAATCAATTAATTTAAAGATTAGTCTTGACAGCTTAGGAGTCTGAAATAGGGAACCATTTTAACTAGTGACTATGAATTAAATAAGTTAAGTAAGTTATAGTATCTCAGGAGCAGGGCAAGACTTTCATACTTTACTCTGCTAGAAACATCATCACTGCAATCCCTTTCCTTATCATTGAATCCTAAATTCAGCATTCACAGGATGTTATGTGTCTGCTGATCTTTCTAACAATAGTTAATGAGGTTTATTTTACCTGGAGCCTTTCTTCTTAGATACTGCTTTTATTGCCCATGACTATAAGGAAATTCTCTGAACAGCAGACCTCACCATAAATATCCTGCGTGCCCTGTTACCAGTCTCCCCAAAGATGTGCAGGATGGTGTCGCTCCAAAGAAATGGTCTGAAATTTCTGCTTCCAGGCACACAAGAGGTGCGATCGCTACGTCTGTAACCCCGACAGAGAAAACTGAGGAGCCAAAGTGATTCTGAGGCAAGTAACTGTTCCTTTCCCTCAAGAGGGGCATCAGCGTCTTGTACTGCCTAATAGTTCCCCTCAACGCCAGTACACTGGCTTTCTGCAGATGCTCTAGGACGTGGAACAAGCAGATGCTTGTACTCAGTAAGGCCTTAACTTCCATCCCTTTAATCAGTGATAAGAAACATTTGGAAAGATGTCACCGTGGAAAGAACTTGAACAAGACAATTTTTTGCTGTTGACTCTCTGCTGTGCCCTTTCATGGGTTTAAAATCCACTTATCTGAAAGTGTGCAGTTACATTTTGTCCTTTTTCATCATTTAAATGCATCTTCTTGATCTGAAGAAATAAAAGCAATTTAAAAAATTAGAGATTTTGTTTTCATATGTGCCGCCAAGTCTGATACTGCAAAGTAACTGCTGAATTGGCACAAGCAGTTTGAGAGAGCCAGCAGATTTAGGAAGGGAGAAGATAAACCTTATTATGTTTCTTTGCCAAAGGAGAAAAGAAACGATATTGACTTAAATGTGGGAAATTTAAAAGGGGCCATATGTTCTCACTTTGTGCTTTGTTTCTAATAGATAGACAGAAATCTTTGAAGTGTGGATTGGCACAGTAGGGTGCATGCTTCTGTAGAGAAAAGATGCTAAATGGGGAGGATGTGAGGGGGCACATGAAACTCTATTAGCCATGCAACAGCAAAGAGAGAAAGGCAAATCCAATGATAATGTACATCTGTTTCAGGGAATTTATAAGCTTTGAACATTTTTTATGTGCAGATAAGTGGATCCTTTTCTTACCATAACTTAGAACTTCAAAGCAGATTGTGTGGATAATGCAAATTGCTGAAATATGAGATTTTCCTACAAAGAGGTTTCCAAAAAAGAAAAAAAAATAATTAAGGCTAATTGATGCCACAGTCTTTTATGTACAGTGTAAAAACTCTACAAAAATTGATTTTTATGAACTAAGAAACTGATGAAAAAAATATTGAAGTCTGCTGTTTGCATTCAGGGACTGTAGTTTGAAACTAAGGTTCTGTGAATTAAACATTTGTCTCTGATATCACTACAGCAATACTGTAACATAAATTAAGATATATAGCCAAGCTGTAATTGTATCAAAGTCTGCTGTGTCGTAGGAATGTAAAACTCGTGAGTGTGGCATGATACGCAGCACCTGATGTTAACGTCACTGTCGAGGTAGCGAAGCAGGAATTTCTAGGATATGAGAAAAAGTGATTACAAGACACAAAACTAACGGGGGTGAGGCAGGAGCTGGAGGATACTGATATGGTAAATCTTGGGAGTAAATGAATGTGTAACTCCTTAACTGCTCAGAAAAATTACTTGCTCTCTGATCTGGGGGTTACAGCCAGGCTTGGGGACGCCAGCTGTGTTCCAGCTGGGAGCTATGAATGTCCCAGCTGCAAGTCAAAGGCTACGACACCCTGTGCGAGAAATGACACGAGCAAAGGGATTTTGAAGACTCTCATTTATTGCATGTACTGCAGAGCTGAGTTCCCTTCCTCTCTTTCCAGCCCCAGCCTATAAAGCCAGCTTTGTATTTCCCCCGAGCCGCAAGGGCTGGGCGCAGGGGTGCTCAGGCTCATGGTGGTGCTGAACACGTTGGCAACCAGAAGTGGGAGCTCACGCCTCATCACTCAGTCTTTTCTCAACTTTGGCTTCAACTGCCAGCATGGCATCTTCAGTAGATGTTTCTTTCCTGCACTGCAGTCAGGACCTCAGTCCTGGATTTTTTTTTTTAATTTTAAATTCCTAAATCCTGGCACAATCTTGGTCACTGTTATGGCAGGAGATCTGGGAAAAGTGCCAGGCCTCCATACCCTGAAATAAGCAATATTGTTTTCATACTTTTGTGTTTTCACATCCAGGGCTCATACTTCTGTCCCAAACCCACCTTGGCTGAGGTGGACCCCGCAGAACCTTCTGGAAAGGTGCTGGGGCCTTTCCGGAAGGTTCTGAGGGGTCCACCTCAGCTGAGGCAGGAGGCAGTAGCCCCTGAGCAGCACCAGCTCTGCGTCTTCACCTCATGCTGGCGGCAACTCAGAATGCTCCCCACTCACCCTGACAGATATGATCACCCTCAGAAAGGTAGAATTTTTTTTTTTTTATTTTTATGTTGGCTTTGGAACAGCTGTGTGATGTTATGAGCACTGCAAGGCTGCAGGATCCATCCCTGTGTGGCAGTGTTTCCGCAACCGCCATTAAACAGAACTACTGTGAAGTAACAAAACAATTTACCTCATGCTTTGGGACAAAACTTACTATTTTAGGCAATCAGCAAGGGCCCTGCCTTTTAGACAGCTTTATCGCTTTACCAGGTGCTGTTGGTTAATTAATCATGCAGGAGGCTTGCCTCTGGCTGTACCAACAACTCCCCCGCCCCTGCCGTCTTCCCCAGGACAATGGAGGCCACGGCCCGGCACGCTCCACCTCTCCAGGCTCGCAGCTCACCGGTAAGCCGCATGGGCAGAGGGTTAAACTTGAGGCAATCTCACCTTTTCTCTTTACAATCGTACCCAAACAGCAGGGAAAGGGCAGTAGGCAGTGATGTTGAAAAGAACAGCTGTATGCCATCAGACTAAAGATAGAAACATGAGGCATGCAGACTAATTAAGTTCCCAAGTGGCAGTGTACACAGTGTACAGACCAAACAGAACAGTGCCTTCTGCTTGTTTTGATCAACTCTGTTTCTATCACTTTGATGAAAATAACTGCTTGATTTGTCACTCGCTGGGGCTGCCAGGGGATCCCTCGCACACCGCTCTCTCAGATAGTTTTGCTCTGCCAAGGCCGCCCCTCATGGTGAGCAGGGCAGCCTGGACATGGAGTCATGTCATAACCAGCAGGTGACTGTGGCTTCTGCTGCCTGTAAGTGGGGCCAGTCAGCAGCACTGTCAACAAAAAAAAAAGCGTAGAAAATGTTCAGAGCTTTTGAATTTACTTCCCTGCGTTTTTTTCCAGATAGATATGTTAGACACTTTCACCCTAAACAGGGTTAGGTGGACATGCTCTGACCAGCTCAGCACAAGTGTTTGGGCTCTAGGTTTTTTATTTTTCCTTCACTGATGTCTTTCAGTCATTTCTTTTTTCCCCTCA
Organism: Syrrhaptes paradoxus; assembly: GCA_013400615.1. Taxonomy (NCBI): domain Eukaryota; kingdom Metazoa; phylum Chordata; class Aves; order Pterocliformes; family Pteroclidae; genus Syrrhaptes; species Syrrhaptes paradoxus. The sequence goes on from VZTO01014167.1 coordinate 9,287, forward strand.
GGGGGCCCCAGCTGACCCTGGGTTAGGTCAGCCAGCATGCTTCCTAACTGGTTGGTAGCTCTGGTAACTTCTGAGGTAGACTGCAGGTGAGCCAGAACCCCCCTTTTTTTCCCAGACTTCAGAGTAGAAAATAACCTTAAGGATAAACATGAAAAAAAAATTAATCTGAAAATCATCTTCTACATGGAAAATGAATTTTTGATGTTTCAGAGTTTCTTATGCTCTAGCAGGAGGCAGAAGGGACACTTTGGGGCAGTAATCCCATGAAGCGCTCCAGCAAGTTCAGGAGAGAAAGGCTTGGTTCAGCTGTAGTTCTGCAGCAGGTTATAAATTGTAAAGCTGAAGGGCTGTGAAAGGTTGTAATTCTTTGCTCGTAATGATGCTCAGATAGACTGAAAGATGAAAATGCTCAGTGTGAAGAGATGCTCTTTCTTTTTTCTAAGTGTAACAGTCAGCTCTAAGTTTGCATTGCTAAGCTGCTTCAATAAGAAGCACAGGGCTGACTTCAAATTTTCTTTTATTCCAGTACAGCTTCCAGTGAACTCTGGAATTTAAATTTAGCTCTATTTTAATTCCAGACTTAGTGTCTCTGTTGAAACCTTGAGTTTTCAGAAGGTAGTATCATTGATGGCTATTTCATTCATGATCACCAGTAATTAAGTTATGATGAGATATTCACACGCGCAGAGGGTTTTTTTTTATTATTGTGACCTTTCTTTCTTCCTCGTTTAATCTTTTAACAGTCCCATTTTTCATTCTTTGAGATCTAAGTGCTCAGCCCACGCTTGTGTAACTGCAATCCACAATAACAGACTCCTTGAGGGAATTACAAATCAACGAAGCTGCATCTTCAAGCACGGAGACCTGACATCCTGTAAGCTGTCAGGCCTCACTGTAACGTACAGAACGTATTGTCAAGGCTGCTGTGCTGTTGATGAGTCAAACAAAATGACTGCTATTCTTTACAGTAAAAGCCTAAATTGCTCACATATTTTATCATGATTGAGTTTCATATCTCTACTGATAGAGGGTTAGACCCAGTTAAGTCCTTAATCATTTTGTTTGATATAGTAGCACTTCAATTAGCAAAAAGAGTGTCAGCTCTAATTTGCTGTATTGGCCACTTGCAGTAAATGGATTTTTTTTTCCTCTTCCTTTTCCACTTACTGCTGAAGGAGTTTACATATCTAGTTCCTATTTCTGAGCTCCTCAGGTAAGAAGACTAGTGTGTAGATAATATTTTTAGATGAAGTGTGTAATAACTCGAAGTGTGAAAGCACTTCTTCAGTCTCTAAAGATACATGAACTGGTTTTCTCCCTTAACTGCAACAATAAATGGAATTGGCAAAAGAGAAATTAGAATCTGTCCTTACAGCAGTACTATGTACTACAGCTGTAGTGCCAAGCAAAAAATACAACATACCCCTTGTTTTCTAGAAGGTTTCTGAGATGTTGGAAAGATGTGACAGAAGTATTCAGGTCACTGCTGTCTAGTGCTTGTTATTTGCCGCTGTGGAGGCAACAGACCAGTTTCCTTAAGCAGGGTTTACAGCTACATGAGATCAGTTCATCAGGCTAGTACTAAACTGGTTTGTTTATTTATTAAATTTCCAAAGATCACAATGCCTCATAAAGTTTCCAAATCTGCACTAAATAAATATTAACAAAATAGGCAATGCTAGCAGGCACTTTAGCTTAGTGTTACAGCTTTGACAGTGGCCAGTGCTGCACATGTTTAGGGGATGGGATAAAAAACAGCACTTGGAGGTTACTTCGTGGGCTTCTCAGCAGTCAGAGGTTGTGCTGAGGCCTGCAGCAAACAGGTGATCCTGTCCTTTCCAAAACTCCCAGTCCCTTATGCTGGGTGATGGTCTGATGGCTCTCGCTATTACAGTCCTGATGATTCTTTTTGCCCTTGTTGACTGCACAGTATTTAGTCTTCTGCTTTTGTTTGTGGTTGTATATTAGTCTTCTAGAAGGAGGTGGGATTTGAGGGAGGGAGGGTTTGCTCCTTCTCTTGGGGAGCTACTGAGTGTGTTCAAGCAAGATGGTGGGGCGTCAGAGGGTCCAGGCAGTGCTGCAGGGAGGCTGTGAGGAATGCAGGAGCAGCAGAAGCTGCAGCCTAGCCTTGGGGGCTGCAGACACTGTTGGTTGCAGCTCGGAAAGTCCTGGGGCTGGCTGAAACCGTGCCTGGAAATAAGGCCACTCAGACTGGGACAGTTTCCTAGCATGAATGCATTGGTAGAGAGGAGTGTACTGCTGCTGCTACAGACAAAGGCATAGTTTGCATCAGGATGTAGGCATCTTAAACTGGTGTAACCACTGCTTGAGAATTTAATCGGCTTCCTTTACCTTTCCATCTCTAGTCTGCTGCTACACAGCTTTTACAAAACTAAAAAGGGCTTCTTGCAGCTGAGTTGGTACTGACAACTATTTCTTTAAGAATAGGCTAATGCTTAATGAGAATATTCATGGTGATTTGTGACTTGACCAGGCCTTATTTTGGGGTCAAAAAAAAGGATGAATATGGCTTATAGATGGTGTGCTTTTCAGTTTTTGACCTGCGGAACAAAGGGAGCATGCAGGATTTCACCTGGCTAATCCTTATGCCTCCAAACAATTCTTGTCAACAACATCTGTTAGGTAGCCTGAAAAAGGGGCTGTAGTACGATACTGAGGCACTAGCAGCAAGGAGAATGAAAGGAAGTGAATGTGATGCTGCTAAACAATTCTCAATAATGTACAACCTTCAAGCACAGCAGAGTACTAAATTGTTGTGATATTTCTATTACTATAAGTGATATAAATAACATTGTGAACATTTTTTTTCTGTTAAACATTTTAATCCTGGCACTCTTGGCCAGCTAATAACAATAGTGAAACCAGAAGGATTCATATGTGTCTCAGACATCAACACACAGTCCTTTAAGGTAGACTGAGTCAGTGCTTTGACAAGAAGGGAATCTTGCTGGAATAATGTTGAAAGCAGAGAGCAGAGTAACAATGAGTGTCAGGAGCACTGAGTCTACAGAGGAGTTTAATGCAGAGGGCAACAGTGACAGAGACTGAACTCCAAAAGGCAGAAATAAAAAGGTTAAGTCACACAGACAACTTCATACAGTAAGAAGGTGCTGCAGAAATCTGCCAAATCTGTCAAAAAAACCCTGTACTAACAATGGTATTTTTAGGCAATATCATTCTCCTCAAAATCCACATTAATTCACAAGTTTTTTTTTTTTTTCTTGACACTCAAAGGATCTGCTGGAAAACCTCTTCCGTTCTTCAGCAAGTGCCTGTCAGCCAAGGGGAAAGGACGGATGCTCTGAGGCTTCCATTTTCAAACCTGGCATATTTCAAGAGCCACCTCTGAAAACTCATTGCTCTTTGATAAGAGGCATCCATTTTATTTGGTTGGCTCTGGCAGCCCAGATGATTGTCCAGATAATTTTTCCTATTTGGCTGTTATAAGGTCTAGACTACACTACAAAAAGAAGCATATGTAAGCACATTGTGTGTGTCTCTCTTTTTTTAAACTAATGGGTATTTTGTTTGTATAGGCAGAAAGAATACAATATAACCATATGCTGAACCATCTTTTAGCTGTGATACCTACAAACTTGCTTGTTCTGCTGCTCAGTAGTGGTAGCAAAGACAAAAACTGCAGCATAAAATGGGCTCAGGTGTTTTGTTTTAACCACTTGAGAGACATAAACTGCCTTTCAGATTCCTTGTGTGTTATAAGGTCCATTGACAGCCTACTGGTTTGGATTTCTGCAAGAAACTGGAAGAGGTTATTTGGATTGACCTGTGTGAGTAATTTGCTCTTTAATCTTGGTCCATTTTTAGTTGGGTTTCTGCATCATTCAAAGTAAGCTGCAAGCCATATCCATTAGTAGAGAAGGGCTTTTCAAAAGCTAGGCTTAATAAAAGATTTGTTTCATGCAAGCTTAACTGGATAATGGTTGTTTGCTGTTTAATGAAAATATGAAGGATTTTCTCTTAGCTCCCTGTGAACTTTGAGCCAGATGAGATGCTACATTGTGAGCTAAACTACTGGGGTTTCATCCACATGCAGTTGTATCTGTGAGTTTTTGCAGAGCCATCTTCAAAACCCCACTCATTCACTTCTTTCAGAGACAGGCATCAACATGGTTTATCCCAAACTTAATTTTCTAGGTCAGTCAAAACTTCTCAGGTTTGAATAAAATAAAAGCAAGGTCGACAAGGTTTAGCTATTAAACCTCTCTGTACCAATGCTTAGTTGTCTGACAGAATTAGGATCACCTGGGCTCCACTGGGTAATAAGAGCGGGCCAACAGCCATATAGGTACCACCTGGCCAGCAGAGTAACAGAGGGCCATGGGGAAGCTTCTGTGGTAGTGCAGGGCAGTTAGAGGATTGGACACACAAAACCCTGTTCAACCTGCCAGTAAAATCAAATCACATCTCTCCTTTAACTCTGAGAGAAGCTGGATCAGGCTTCCCATGAATTGTAATGAATAGTTATATTAATCCACTGCTATGTAGCTGTGAAAATCCTGCATCCCCTTCGCTGGGATGATGATGCAAGGCTAAATCACCATGGATATTTGATCGCATTCTGGCTCATGTAGCAGTAAGAGCATTACCAGGCAGCATTTTATCTAAGACAAGTGCTCTCTGCAGTACTCACAACAAATCTCAACTTATTGAAACTCTGGTGATTAAATGTTTTACAGACCCCTGCAACATCAGAAGATTCTGTGAAATAGGCATGGCTGCTTTTCACTGTGATCTCATAGGGGTCTGATTACCATTTTGGTACTTGTCTCACAGTCCTTCAAGTGGAACTTCAAGGAAGTGTAACCCTTTAACTTTCAGTCTGTCTTGATATGCAAAACACTTGCTCAAGGGTGAAAGCCTTGAGTACAAACCCTGTAACATTTGAGCCAAATAGTCAAACTGATCATATCTGTGCTAGTCTTTAAGCACAATACAGCAAGAAACGAGGTAAAGTAGCTATATGTGTTGTTTTGGGAACTTTCAGGCCCTAAACTGAAAATAAAAGGCTTCTCTACAGCAGGAAGTCTGGGCTGAACACATTCCAGCTGAATCAATTGTGGTAAACGTTTGACATGTGTTCTTGTGTTGGCACCAATTATCGATAGAATTCTGTTTGAAAGGAGTAGCCGGTGCTCTGATATGTGCAGAGTCTACTCTCATCCAGTTACTTAAAATGTAGTTCCTGCAGATTAACAGTGTGACCAAAGTTTTTATTCCCCTCCTTTTGGAGCAGGCACATTACAAATGCACATCAAAGAAAATGAGCTCTATTCTGACTTACAGTCTAGGCATGTTTCTGACAAACCGCATCTGATGAAGAGTCTTAAAGAAATAGCACAAGCAATGCTGCCGGCAGCAAAACAACAAAAGGGCTGGCCCCTTCCACCAATGAAGGGAGGCTGGCTAATCAAAGGATTTTGTACCAGGGAGAGGAACTGTGTGCTTTACATTGAAGCAATGCAGTCAAATAATACATATGCAATGACCTAGCTAGGCAGCATTCTAACAAATCATGTTTAACTACATATCTTTTCCTCTCATGATTTTCTTCTCAGTTCCATTGCAGCCTGGGAAATCAATAACAAATGTTCATTTTGAATGTCTCTATTCTCTAGCCTTGGACTAATTATGCCCATTCCTACTGTCCTTATAAGGACAGGGTAGCTCTTCACTTCAAACAATGAAAGAAAATATGCAAAGAAAACCTCCCTTGATGGTATTAAAAACAGTTGGAACATAAATGATGAACCAAATCAAGTCTTTCCTATTGTGGTATGCAGCACCTTCCAATAAGGTATGACTGGCCTTCTCCCAGGGTTATTGGCACTTTTTGTGTCTGTTATGGTGCTGAGCACCATCGCCTTTGATATACTGAGCAGAGCAAGCTGCTGAGTTTAGCATCCATGTAGGAACTGGCATGGCTCTGTTTTATTGCTGGCTATTTGCTATCATGGCCAAGCCAAATAACATCTCTTATTGCACAATTTCTTCATCTACAGCATAGGAATAACCATCCTTTTCTAAATCCCTGTCGGTAACCTGTGAATGAAAAACCTAGCATATTTTGCTGATGTGTTATTTTCACATTTTGTGAAAAAAACACAGCAGCAAAACTATTATTATCAGTATTAGTGAGGTGACGCTGTGGGTCTTGACACTTGGAGTGTGTAAAAGTCACAAGTGTGAAACAAATAAGCTCTTTAAATAAAGTGTGGGTGTTCCTTCAAACCACTGTAGTGTAGGCACTGGGACTTATATTTAACAGACTGCAATGAGATGTGGCTTGTTTTTTTACGGGGAAGAAAATGTTTATACAAGTTTGGTGAAAATGGCAAAGATTTTCACATATTCATGGGGAAAGAAGTAGTGTTTCTTTAAGTGAAAAAAGAACAAACTACAAGTTCCCCTGGTCTTGGCAAATCATGAGGCGTTTTTCATTTTGTAACATCAAAGTCGGCTCCTCTTCTTTGATGTCTTCGCATGCTGTTTAAGGTAAAGCATGAATGAAGAAATGTCAATCTGCAAGGTGTCCATGTAGTTTATGCTGAACACTGGAGAGGACTTGTAGATAAAAGGCAAACACAAGGTTTGATAATGAATGTCCAACAAGGAGGTGTGCATATCTAAAAGGAAACACTCAGCTGGAGAACAGCTCTGCAAACCTTAAAACTCTGCTTAACCCAAGCTTAAGAGATTAAGAAAAAGTGAATTTTTTTAAAGTGTGGAACCAAGACAGGAATTCTGTAAAAATCCTTGTTGTTTTATCAGAAATTAGTGTTCTTTCAAGGGTTTTATTTAATAGTCATAAATGTGCCACCCACTGTGCTTAATTTGGCAATCTGTAATTTTAAGAAGATACAGAGTTAATACTGGGAAAAGCATCAGAGAGGAAGGTATGAACCAGCACAGTATATTTTGGAAATTTATAGTGGTTGCCTTGTGGTGTTTAGTGTGCCGACACTGGCAAAAGTTGTATGCTGAATGAAACAAAGGAAAGTGTCAATTCTTTAACTCAGTTCAGGCGTGTGATCTAGAGACTGTAATGGAGTGATAGTCACTTGGGGAGGCTAAGCAGTTTTGGGATGAAGGGGAAGGTACCTTCTGGACCGAAACCCCACATTTTTCAGTCACGGAACATCTAGAGATGTTACTAGAAACTGCTGTTGAAGAGGGTGTTACTACCGTATCGTCCTGTTGCTTGCGCTGAATTTATGTTTCCTATTCGTTATTCCTGATGCTGGTGAAAAGGTTGGTTTGATGAACCGTGTGTACTTTGCTTGATTTACTCGCAGAGCAAGTGCACAGGGAGTGCTGCCCTGGAAAGGGGAGCACTCACGTGGGCTGCGTCGGGAGCTTAGGCTCTGCACCCATCAGTCCTTTTCTTTGCTGAGAGAGCTTTGCAGGGTTCAAGTCTGAAATACGTGAATGTCTTAATATTACCATCTGTCTGCTAGAAACTGGACTGAGACGGCAAAATAGTCTTGATTAATTAACAGGGCACAAAAACCCTGCAATGGGTGCCTGTTGCAGTGGGGTGTATCTAAATGAGTAACACATAAAGATGAGTTCTCAGACACAGTCAGGCTCCCTTTGTGTGTACTAACTTGTATGGCACTAAAATGAGCCTTGTCCGTAAGGATCAGAAATATTTGTCAGAAAATAGAGATGACTGGATGTTTGACATGTGAGAGTTGAAGAGTGGGTATCCACAGGAATCCAGGGAAACAGGAGGTGAAACTCCATAGCTTTGGTCAAGGCACTTAAATTCTTATCACTCTTTTATTCTGTTAGTTGGGAATAATTGTAAGAAAGTTTTATAAGCACTTTGAAGATGGGGAAGAGACAAACATAAACATGGAGTGACTTTTTCTGTTTAAGAAAATATATCATTCAGAGCTGCCCAAAACTCCTTGGAAATTTTGCAGCCTTGATGCTAATACATAAAAGAAAAAGGTAGTTTATAATGCATGGGAACATTGATACCTTACCTGTTTCCATTCATACATGTGGGACGTCTTGTGAGAAGATAACAATATTAGTAGAGAGGATGCCTACATTGTCTCTTGAAAGATATCTATGACTCCTAAGAATCATCTCTTTGTGTTTCTTGATTTTTCCTCCCCTCTCCATTCTACTTTAACAAAATAATGTGCAGATTCAAAAAAAAAAAAATCCAGATAACAGAGGACCTTGATTTTCATCCAAATCTCCCTGCCAGATTCAGACTTTGTTGGCTAAGAGGATTAGGTGTGGAAGAAGCTCAGGGAAGTCCAAAGCCATCAGCCAGCAACATTTTTTTTCTCAGTTGAGGTGGAACAAAAGTCAACAGAGATTATCTGATTGTGAGTAGTGTGAGCTGGCTATAATACATGCTAATGTACACATTCACATATATATGAAAGTGAGATCTGGCATAATTTTAAGACTCAGCTGTTAAAGAATTTCTCTATATGTGGATTTTTTTGAGTTTTATTGTCAACCTGTGGATTTCATGTCCACTGCTGGTGAATGGTGCTCCATTGCCAAGATGGTGAAGAGAGCTTTAAACTAAAGTTGCTGGGGGAAGGGAACCTCAGCCTATCCCACTGGTCCCAGTTTGATGTCAGTGCCAGCAATAGATGCCCAGAGCCTGGAGAAGGATCACAGGTCAGCAGGAGAGCACCTGAAGAGCAGCACAAAGGAATTCCAGCCATTCCAGACAGTAAGTCAGCTTCATCAGGGTCCCAATTTGAGTGCCTCTATGCAAACACAGGTAGCATGGGGAATAAACAAGAGGAGTTAGAGATGTGCACGCACCTGCGGGGCTATGATCTTACTGGCATCATGGAGACATGGTGGGATGGATCCTACAAGTGGAGTGCTGGAATGGAAGGATACAGGCTCTTTAGGAAGGACAGGAAGGGGAGATGAGGAGTGGGTGTTTGCCTCTATGTCGGTGACCAGCTGGAGTGCATGGAGCTCTGCCTGGGGATGGATGAGGAGCCAATCGAGAGCTTATGGATCAGGATTAAAGGGAAGGAAGGGACTCCAGAACCCTGTGGGGTTTCAATAGATCATGGGAGCAAGAAAGAAGATCCTTGTGCAACAGCGTCTACAGGAGCAGAACTAAAACTGACTGTTGGATCAGAACAGAAAGATAGAGGGTGGCTTCTTTATTGTTGCACCAAGTTCTCCCAAAGTTCAGTAATCGAACCTTATGCTCTCAAGTTTACTTACAGCTGCACAGTGGAAGAAATGTTTTTGTAATAATCTGAGTCATTAGGCCAAACAGACTACCCTTAGGAATAGGAACAGCTGAAATAATGTGTCGTGAGCTAAGCTGTGTGCAACATCTGAGATCTTTCTCCTTAAGATCTAAAAGATATGGCTGAGGTCTCTTGTTGCAACTCAAAGTTTAGGCTTAATTTGAAATGCAATTGGAATGGGCAATTCTAAAAAGCAATAACAATGTAGTAGAGAAGAGATGAGAAAAATATTCCCAAGACATTTTCAAGGACTTCAGATGTATTTCTAGGGCAGTGAGGGGATCCTATATACCCTCAAATTCACTTTAGCTCCCTCTGGTGCAGTAGCAGGGAAGCTGTCCCAGAGTGCAATCTAGCCCAGCCTGTAAAACCCATCTGGGCTGCTGAGCATACTCAAGTCTATGCTTTCATAACAGCACTCAGCTGTAGCCAGGCTGGGTTAAGGACAATTTGGTAGTCTGAACACACCCATGACACCTTTCATGGCATTGCGGATATTTTCTTCACTGCAAGCCATGCTAAATTGCTGACGAATTTGATCAACTGTTCATAGAAATGAATAGTCTGGTTCCAGCAGACAACAGCATCAACCGTAATATTGCATTTATAGAAATGAATTTTTAATGCTGATTTTGTTGTTTAAGGAATTGCAGTTACACCTAAATCTGGGCTGAAACTGACACTCTTTTGTCTCAAGTATTTTTTAGTCAAATTAGGTCCCAGTCTTATACAGTTTTACATTTGTGGTCTAACTGTTACAAAGAGACATCCACATTTGCTTTATTTGTCTGGTAGATATCCAAATATTTGCTAGAAAATAAACTTTTGGGAAGAGAGATTAGTTTTCAAGCTCTGAGTCTTTTAAATGTCATCTCTGTGAAAACTACTGACAGTCAGTAGGTGGAGAGTTAGTATTGTCTGACAAGGATATTCGTGGGGAGCAACTTCAAAATGCAACACAGAAGAAAAGAATTTCAGGACTTTCAAAAGACTTTGGAAGCAAGAAATTTTTATCCCTCAGCACTTGTGCAGAAGGAACTGTATTTGTTCTAGGAGGCTTAATCACCTCGTTTTGTTATGATCCTCTCTCAGTTCAATTTCTCCAGACACAGGGAATTGAAATAGGACTGGCAGGTAAGGGGTAATCATGGCATGTGAATCTTGAAAAGATAGAAGAACCAGTGGATTAATTTGTTCAAAGTATATTCTCTCCCTTGGGCTGTTGGACTGCAGTATTCTTCAATGAGGTGCCACGCTGCTTCAGCTTACAGCAGTGATGATGATGATTTTTTTCTGTCATGTGTACTGTAGTTGGGCCTAAAAGCCCTACTGAACTTCACTTGTGCAAGGCACTTTACACAAATCTAGGGAAAGAAAATCCCAGCTTAGAAGAACAGATCTGTTACAGAAGAACTTTCTCATTATACTCTAACTCTGAAATTCAGGGTCATTGTCACAGGAAGATAAATGTGTCTGTGCAATAGAGAGAAAGGTGGTCTCAAATGGATCTTTCTTACATTTTCTGACATATATGAGATGCTGAACATTAGAAGGCGTGTGACAACCAAAGCCTCCTCCACCCCTATTTTGAAACCTCCCATCCATTTAACCCCTTTTATATCAATTTTAAATTTTTAGCCTTTGGTCTGTTTTGTCCCTCCCTAGAGAACAGCTATGGTTTTGTTCTGTCCCTTCTCTTGTTCCTTTTGCCTTCTTCACACCCTTCTGTCTTTTATCTCCTTTATTCAGCACAGAATCATGTGTTGTGCTTCCTGAACCTGCAACTTCCCTCCATGCTCAAAACCACGCCTGTACAAACACTCTCCTCTTTGCCAGTTCCCTGAAAACCTGCTGCAACTGTAATGCAGTCAGCTGCTGGGGAACACTTTGAACAGGAAACAGCTCCTGGGTCATCCGCTGCGTGTTGTCTCCAAATGGTTTGCTGCTCTGCTTGGGCTGTAAGGCTCCTTGGATTCACCTCTCTCTCATATGGTGCAGAAAACTCTGACAGCACTTAACAAGCAATGACTGGTAACAATAAGAAGAGTCTTCAAAGAGTTATATTTACATGTAGAAAGATGCAGGGAGATTCTTGTATACCAGATGGCCCAAAGCAGGTGGATATTATAATGTAGCTGTGCCTTACTGCAATGCTAGAAGAGGAGAGTGCATGTTGTTACTAAAGCAGCACCTCAGGGTCCTGTCCTGGGCTGTGCTATGACTCCTGTTTTACTGGCACTGTACAAATGTACCATGTCAATCACTGACACGAAGAGATCACAATCTAAACAGACAAGATAATTACAGAGCGCAGTGGGTATAGAAAGACTTCAAAGGGCCCTGCAGCCTGCCAGAGGCAGAGCTGGGATGCCAGCTCAAGGCATCTTAGTGCAAACAGAGCCTCTTAGTCATTAGTCCTTGCTGCTGTCCACTGAATTGGCTGTTTTGTTTATTTGCCCTGGATCCCCTAGCCTGCAAGCCCCAGCCCCTTCTGTAAGCAGAGGGATCATTACGAGCCAAGCGCCTTAATCTTTTAAGAGCTCTTTGTATTAGTTCTGACGATCCTTGTCACGAAAAACAGTCTTCAAAAGGGCCTGATTTGGGGCAGCAGTGAAGCTACAAGACTTTGGTTTTATATCATATAAATGATATTATATAAATGATATCATATCATCATTTATATCATATATCAAGCTGGGTGGAGCTGCAATCTTTTTTACACCACTAAGTGGACTGAGCCCATTGTGTGCTGCTGAGAGTACTAATGTTCAGGGACTGTTCAAACCCTCACGTGGCATTCTTTGAGTATCCTCAGCCTGAAGCACACGAGAAATTTCAGACTCCATCTGAGTGCCTCTATCTGAGCTTACCCAATTGGTGTGTAAGTGAAATATAAAATGAGCTCTAGAGAGGAAAAACAGGACACTGAGGGCAGAGCATGTCATATAAAAATATGACACATCAATAGTTTGGTTTTCAAAAAACTTTTTTCAAGGTTTCATACAAAAGTTTATTGAAGAAACAACATTGCCAAGAGGTTGGTGGATGGGTTATTTTATTGAAAACTAGTTAAAAGGAAATAAAGGGTTGGGCTTTAAGGTTACTTCTCCATTGCTGGAGAGAGAATGCTAGTCTTGATGCACCACTGGCCTAATCCAGTATGCCTTATGTTCTTGAATCAGCTGCAGTCTCTTTCCCAGTATAAGTTTTTAAAGTGACCATACAAATGTCTTCTGTGTTACCCAGAAGCAACTGGGACTATTTTGCTCTCTGTGTTTAGTCAGGAGTGAGTTGCAAAGGAGAGGTATGTACATTACCCAGAACTAGAAAGAGTCGACTTTGGAGGACCATCCTTGTTAGCCTAACTTAGAAACTTCTGAAGTAAACTGTAAGTTCCAGCCCTGTTGGATCTGAATGTTGCTGTCTTGATCTTGGAGCACCTGGCAGCTCGTTTCCTTGTGGAGAGACAGTTCATTTTCACCGTTTTGGAATTTCAGTTTAAAACTGCATTAGACTGTGCAGGTTTTACCACTGTATTCATTGTATGCCTTACTGAAGAAATAATGGGCAAATGAGCTGTTGGATAGCCAAAAGGGATGACTGTAATTTTCAGTTTATTATGAGGAGAAATACATCTGGAGTGATCAAAGGTAAAAGCTTTGCCCTCTGGAGCAAAAGCAGCCCCCATGATGAGCAGGCATATTGTGGCACACCTGGAGGTGAGCCATGGGTTGAATGCCTGAGTCTTATTTTTTAAAATTTCCAGTTAGAAGAGGGGAGAAAATATGAGAGTGGATGCAAAGGAGGGGCAGGAGCAGAAAGGAAATAGAGTAGTGGCTAAAGCAGACCAAAGGATTCCATTCCCAGCTGGCGCAGCTTTGCTGCTGGGTCTCAAATGCTGCCACAAGTTTTCAAAACCAACAACAACCTTGTATCACTACAGAAGGCATAAAACAAACTTTAGTTCCTGCTCAGTCTCTCTCTTGGAACAAGAATTTTCAGTGTCAGTCAAGCTGGGCTTTTTTTGACAGAAGCAAGATTTTTTCCAACATGTGATGGAAGAGAGAGGGAGTAATGTAGAATCAGCTTCCTTGTAATCTGAGGCACTAGGAACTGTATTTTAGGGTACGTTAGTCCCCCAATATAGGATCCTGGGAGACAAGCAAAGCAGGACCACATGGTTTTGTGATACCGAGGCAGCTGGACATGTAAATAAGAAGTATTACTTTAAGGAACCTTGAGCCCCAAATGATCATTTGATATCAAAATGTATCATGAATAAGGAGAAGAATTGTATCATGAATAAGGAGAAGAATAGCCTAAATAACCTGAATAGCAGAATGGGACATGCAGAACTCTGAACAGAGGTCTCTGAAATTACACGAGACAATTGAATTAAAGAATCGAAGTTACAGAAAGTACTTGTTATCACAGAATGCCAGAGAAAATACGAGCAAGGAGAAGACAGCTGTATGTGTGAGAATTAGAGGTCTTTGTGCTCTTGATGTATTTAACAGTTCTTAGGTAAATTCAAGCAGAGGAAGCATCCTTAGTGCAAAACCAGGATAATACTACATTTCTTGCGTAAGATGTGTGTGAATGTAATTTAAACTCCTTCAGGTCCAGCAGAGAAAAAGCTGCAATAGTGCAGAAGTGTGATGGAATTAGAAAATACCTGCTCAGGATGATGAACCTTTAAGAGAATTGGCTTTTGCCATGGCTGAATTCCTTAAGGCACCTGAGGTATGTTCTGGGCTGTGATGAGGTTAGAGTCCTAAAGGTGAACAGATTTCTATGGGCCTCAGCTCTAATCAAAAAGATGCTGTCAAGCAGGTTTGGGTTAGTAGGAGGGACTGCAATGCTGCATAGCATCTGTGCTGTACTGGAGCCTGCGTAGCTCCAGTTTACCATGCTCTGTTGCTCTGTGGAGGGCCAATGGCTCTGGATGGAGAGAGCCCTGGAGCAATCTGGGTTTAAGGGTTTAAGTATGTCTTGACTGGAGTGAGAACAGTGTCCTGTTTTCAGCATGACACCCACTCCAGGTATTTCTGCAAGAAGGAGGAGTGCTGAGAACTAAATATCTCACAATTGTAACAACTGGGTTATTGCATACTGGACACACCACACCCCACAAAGTTGATACTTGTGTCTCATCAGTGCTAACAGAAGTTCTGGGTCCCTGCACTCTTCTGACTTCTAGTGTCTGAAAGGAGGCTGAGAAGAACTAAGAAGGTCTGTTCTGCTGCTTTTAACCCTCTGATTCTTTCTCTCTTCATTCTGCAAATGTTATATCAAAGAAAAGGAAACATCCATCCAACCTTAGGCTTGGAAACTGGGGGAGGCATTCAGTGAAGGTGTCGTAATTTAAGTTCCAGTTAGTAAAGATGCTTGTAATTCTTCAAGTACAGTGGATGCAGACTTCTAAATCATTTAGCTCTGTTCATGCTGAATTACTGCCACATGGAGTGGAAGCCAGTGAATAACTCTTTTCCCTGACTCTCCTCTTAAGCACCCCTCGTTCCCCACCTTGGTGTAAGGAATACAGCACTAAAGTTTCATCAGGTCTAATGAAGTCTTGCCCTTTACAGATCCAAATTCACCTCTTTTTTTTCCTCTTCTCTCTGAAGCACTTCTTAATAAAACAACTAAGCTGAACTAGGTTCTATTTTAAAATGGTCTGCCGCTGACAGCTTCAGTTCTACAAGCAGTTGAAAATGGCTGGCAAACCTTTATACAAACAGCATGCAAAACATCACACAAAGCCTGGGGAAGAAATGGCTTTAGATGTAGGGATTATAAAAGAGTGAATACAATTTTAAGATAAAATACAAGTGATTAAGTTAATGATGGATAATTTCGCCAGTTTGAAAACTATAATTAATAGGAATTAATTGTATATTTAGAATTTTAGCATAGCTCCACTAAAAACACTAGATCAGACATAACGATATTGGAAAGCTATATAATGAAGAAATGATCCAGATGTTCATAAAAGCTTATAAAGCTTTAGAAAAAAAAAGGGGCTGCATGAAGAAGCTCTAATGATAAAAAGATGCCACTTGCTGTTCTGCTCTTCTTTTAAATACATCCTTTCTGAAATAATGATTATCATTTGCACTTTCATCTTAAGTTAAATAGCATATGGCTTTGGCTGATTAAAGCCCCCTCCTGGTATTAATCAGCATCTTAGTATCATGTTTCTAATGGAGGCAGCAGTTGCCCTGCTGATATTGTAAGCTTTTTAACAACGTCTAAGTCTGCTGATCACTGCTGCTGGCAAGAAATAGCTTTGAGCCTCCTATGTACAAGAGTATTGCAAAGATGCCACTTACAGGTGCGGTTTATATGAGTTTCTACAACACTGTATTTTAAACATTTGCTGAATCTTGAATTTTAATAGTGACTTTTAAAAGAAATCAGAGAACTTTTGAGCATGGTAAAATTTGATACATAGAGGCATCATGGAACCTGAGATTACATGCTGCAGGGAAGTGTTTGTGTGCTTTTGAATGTCTATAGATCACAAAGTCTCTCTGCACAGCCACTGTTCTGGCCTGAGCCCAGGCCAGCAGCAATGCTCACAAGCTGACTGGACAACTGGGGCACAGCTTCATGCGGGTATGGCCTCCTGCAATGGCTAAACTCAGTTTAGGAGTGTTGTAGATTTATCACATCACCACTAAGATGCAAAGGGAGCACTGAAGGCAGTGCTGCGGTGGCAGTGTAGCTGCTCACATAAACAGGTGCTTTTTCTCGTTGTTGGAAGCACCTTGCTCCTACAATGCCAGGCTGGACAGAGGGAGGGGAGACTACACGGTGTGATTTAACAGGGATCGTAGTGTTCTCCGTCACAGTGAAGGAAGGGAGAGCTGCCCGTGTTTGGCATTTCCCCCAGGGACTCTGCCCACCCCAGCTGGGCTTTAAGGCAGAAGTGGAGCCCTGGGGCAAACCGTGGAGTGCAGAGTGCTGTTCCATGCTTCCTGTGTCTGTTTTTTTGTTGTTGTTGTTGTTGTTGTTTTTTATTTCTCTTGAGACTCTGCGTTTTTACCATTGAGATTTAACAATGGCCCCCAACTTAGTTACCAGACTTGTTTTGTTTTTGCTGAATGGGAAAACAAACAAACAAGCACAAAACAGCAAGAAAACTGATTTTAACAGAAAAGACTAATAAATTTTATTGTTTCAGAGACTTTCAAAGGGAGGAATATCCTGGTAAGGGTGACAGGCGAGGCAGATCTTAGGCTTCTCCTTTTCTAGGCATGAAGCAGTTCTGAAGACTTGTTATCTTGTGTGTTGTAGTGATAATAGAGTTTACATATATGGATACTCTCCCAGATCTGATATTTCTGCCTTAGTACCTGGGAATCCTGTTGGATGCTGCTTCCATTTGCTGTTTGATGTAGCTGCCCTAAGGCATTGTGGATGCACAAAATCCTACAGCCCCCATTGCAGCATTCAATGCTTAATTCTGCCTTACAAATAAATTTTAGCAAATCAATACTGTCATAACTCTCTTGTTGCCACCTTCTCCTTCATTAGCTCCCATCTTTTATTTTTTTTTTTCCTTTGTACAGTAATGCGTTCATCCAACAACTTCCTATATGCCAATTGGACAAATAGTCTCTGCCCTTTTGTAAATGGCTGTTATTAGCCTAATGTTTTGTCCTTGTTTTTTTGGAGCTTCTGGGCTCACTGGATGGCACTATCCACCACATTCATCCTGGTTATCCAACATAGCTCACAAGAGACTTGGATACTTTAGCTGTTTTATTTATCTTGCACGTTTTTCCTGTAACATATCCCAACCACCATGCTTGTCTGCTGCTTCTGCTTCACAGGATAATTTCAATTTTGAATCTTTAGCAGGTATGTTTGAACTTGATTTTTTTCAATTCTAAAAAAAATGTACAGTTATTTTACTTATATGCATGCTTGATTTTTAAAGTAATCAAAGACTGTGATTTTAATCTATTATTATCCCATTCTCCATTTTGTTTTAGACTCAACTTCTACTAGAAGCTGATCTCTAGGATCTATTTCTTTTTCTGTATCCCTTACTATGTTTTCTTGAATGAAAATATCTTTACATCTTTGTAAATAATATTTGCTTTATTGATAATCATTGACCATCTAAATACTTTAATCTGTTTCTCTTTTCAGTGCTAGGGCTTATGGATCATACTCATACACTGAACACACAGAGTAAATTATGCAAACAATTTAATTTCTTTTTGTTAGTTAGATTTGGTGGTGTTAGGGCCAATTCACTCTCCAGAAGAGCTCCTCTTGGCAGCTTAATGTCTTTTTATTTAGTTAATTGCCATCTGTAACTTGTTTCTGTTCTATTTCTTTATTGGCTATTGATGAGGTAAGATGGTGATGTGGCAGTTGCTGCTGACCACCTGTTTTTCAGCTCATTGGCCCATGTGGTTGCTACAACATCACATAGATAGTACAGAACCTGCCTCCGTCCAGGGGCTTACTCATAATGGATTTCCTTACAAGCCACAAGGAAGTCCCCTCTGCCATTGCTCCATCTCACTGCCAGCAGTGTGCCTGGTGTCCCTCAAAGAGGATGTTCCAAAACAACCATCCTCAAACTTGCAAGTTTCCATTAGCCTTCCCATAAGTAAGAGGAGAATCTGCTTCCTGTTTAAAAAGAACCACTGACATTGTGTTTCAGTTAGCAACCAACCACACATGCCTTTTTGCAATAATTCCTCTTTGATCATTAGGGTGCCTTCATTTTTCTTCCCCACTGATTTGCCATTATTCAGTTAAAAGAGGAGAACATAGAGTTACCACTGGCCACGCATTTCAGGAAGTGAGCAGCAGCTATTGCATCATGGAGCGGGATCCGCATTTGACAAATGGAAAATGGGGGCCACCTTTCTCCTAGCTTTCTAGAAGAGAATTTTAGCAATGGTATCACCACTGAGTTTCTAGCAGCTGTGTGCATTTTCTAGCAGTGAGAATTACTGTCTGGGGACAGAAAACTGTCTTGTAATTTCTTTTCCCTCCCCCCCCTTAATGAAAAACTACTATTTTTAATGATTTTATAGTGACATCTACAAGCTTACTAATGAAGCATTATCACACTCTGCTAAATGCTGTAAAATGAGCAAGGTGTGTTTCTTTCAGTGTCATATAGTTGCTTACAAGTCTGCTATTCAGCTGCTGAATTCCAAATACAGCTTCTTCTACAGAAGCAGCAGTGCTCAAGCTCAAGCAGCATGCAAATTGTTGTCCAGGTACTTAGAAGCTCTGTTCTTTCTGAATACTTCACAATCTGGACCTTATATTTTTGTCTGATATCAGGAATAAACTTGAGGAAGTAAATGTTCCTAATAGTAGAAGAATATGTGCTTGCAGAGTGTTTCAGCTTTCACTGGTCTTTCCTCAGGGGCTGCTTACCACCTGAACCTCTGAACGTGTCAGCTGAAGCGTTCCTCTAGGAACTCAAATGGCAGAAAGATTGCACATTTTTGGCAGGGCAATGGAGTGGGTTTACTTTAAACTCCTTTGTGTGCATGGTAGTAAGAGTCTTCTCCTCAGATTTCTTTTGGATTCCTTGTAATTTCTTCAGATTCACAAATGTTTCACTAATAATATACACAATGATCTTGTCAGCAGTAATGCAGAGTCTGCATAGCTATAAATTCTATGACATGACAATTATCATGCAATTTGGGGGCTGTGGGAGCTGTAAACATTATAATAATATGATTTAAATACTCAGTGCTCTAACAAATTAGGCATGATTATAGTGAGTTGAGTTCTGCCTTGAATGCAAATGCAGTTTCATTCAACTGCAATAGCAATTCCATAAAAGTACAGAGAGAGAGCATGTGGCTCAGAAAGTATTTTTAAAAAGGAAAATGTTGTATATATTAATGAACACAAAATAAAACCTGGGGGAAATATAAATATACTTTGTGATGCTTATCTCAGGGATGATTGTTTAGATTTTTATGTCTGGAACAGTTAGGATTTAAAAAACTAAATATTTGATTCACACAGTTTATTTTATTTGTATTAGACATTCTCCACGTGTTTGAAATGTATCCCTTTGCTCTGGACCTGCATCACTTGCACCCTTATCTCCTGCGATGAAGCTGAAGTGCTACACAGGCCTTGCATGGGCCCTCTGCTCAACGGCAGATGCCATGTGCTAGTAATAGGCAGGCATTCAGTGTGTGTAACTGTCGGTGCTTCTCTGGGCTGCTGCTTGTCACCTGGAGTACTGTAGTGTGCAGGAGCTCTAATTGTGGGCTCGTAACCCCAGATCTAGTTCAAAGAAAGAACAAAAAGTCAGTTCATTTGCCAAAGCTGACATTTCTAAGAAGAAAAACCAGATGGATGTGGACAGACAGGGACTAAAGAGAAGCAATGACAGTATTGATCTGTACGACAGTGTACTCCGCTGCATGTGTGTAGCTGTCTCCTTCCCAGTGAGTGAGGGCTATGAAGAGGGTGTCTTTGTGCAGACTGGATTAGTTTTGCACTGGGATAGCCATCTCAAAGCTGAGGGCATATGGAGGATAAAATTCCCACTTGGGTTTAAGAGATAAAAATGCCTGTGGGTAGCTAGCAGTGCCTGTCTAGAGATGAGGGAGAAGCACAGATGAAACGTTTTTAACATGCACATTCTACCTACTCATTTTTCTTAATTGTTGTGTGTTGGAATCCTACAGATAAATACGGAGCCCATCCTGAAGTAGAGTGCCGCACTGCATGTTGTTTGAGAAACATCAGGAAGAGCTCTGTTCTGTGGCTGACAGTCAAACCCCTGGAACACAAGACACAGCGCACCTTGTCTTCCTGATAGAGAAGGGACATCACAGTGAGCTCTGTAAAGGTAAAACTGAAACACGAAAGCCCAGAGTAGTACCGTAGACAGAGCAGAGCTGTCAACAGAAATCAGAGTAGTCCCTAAGATATCCGTTTCCTTCCCACACTGTGTACATGCACACACTTAGGACTTTCTGTCCCTTTCCCCATCTTCTTTAAAATGTGCTAGCTATGATGGACAAGCCTAGATGTGTGGCTATATATTTCCTCTTGCCATCTGCAGCTGAAACAGCTGGATGAATAGATTACCATGCACGTCGGAGGTGATACCAATGGCCTGTGTTACATGGTCCAGCAGGGCGTGTTTCAGAACAGCGCAGGCACTGCTCCCATTCTGAGACGTGGTGCATCACTTGTGCTGTGGCCTGAGCTGGGGCAATGGACACCCTCTTAGCTGTCATGCTAAAAGACTGGCAGCAACAGAAGCTAAAATGAATTATCAGGCAAATGCATATCTGCTATAAAGCAGAAACATTTGCAGTGATCAGTCAGCAGTTTATTGGCTAAGATCAGCAACTGGGATAACTACAAATAAGTGGCTTTGCAGCCTTTTCTTCTAGCATGTCTTTTGCAATCAGTATGAATTATTACAGTGGGTTTCAAGAGGTACAAAGAAAGTTCAGCTAACAAGCAAATAGATATAAAAGAAAAGGATAAAGGGAAAGCCAATGTTAATGGCTTTCCTTACCAAAGACAGCTGGAGTTCATAACTGTATCACTATTAGTCTGCACAGTGTCATTGTCAGTCTGAAGGGAAAAAAAAATCAATGTGCTGTTTTCTTTTTTCTTTGAGAACAGAAGAATGCAAGAACTAGATTAGGATAGATTAGTTCAAATATCTGGTCTGATGGCTAATAACATTGGGATCAGAGAAATGAAAATGCTGCATGAACTCTGGCCAGAAATTCCACGTTTACTAGAAATCCAGTAGTGCTGTTGCTCTCTACTGGGATGCTGTGATCCTCAGTGCTGTCCTGAGTGTTCACTCCTCTTTGGACATGGAAGAGGTTTCAAAAATGACATCTTCCAGAGAGATGCCCCCCTTTTAGCCAGATTATTTTATGCCATGACTGGAACCACTTTCATTATTTAGAGTCAAACGGTCGTGCTCAAACAGTCTTTAAGAAAGAACCTAGTTCTAAACCAATGCTTGCTCGCAGCCAGCATCTCAATATGACCCGAGAAGGAACTCAGCTGGTGATGGTGCAGTGTGCTTTTGAATATGATGATAAAAAAAAAATTCCCAATGACTTCTTATTAAAAATCTCTTAGTATTTTTCTAGAAGTAGGTACTTCTTGACCAAATTTCAATGTGGATAATGTCATTCTTAAATCCCCTTTGCTGATCTAGCCACTACTTGCTTCTCTTGCTGCCCAAAAGGGTTATAGAGGATTGCTCTGTCCCACTGAACAGCTGATGTACCTGGTCTCAGACAGCACCATTCCAGCAGTTTCTGGAAAGCAGCAATTGCCAACTCTTGCAAGTTAAAAGCAAACCTCACAACATTTTTTTAAGCTTCAGTTCCTTGACTTAATTAGGTGAAAATCTTAATTTTCATTAAAAAGTAAGCACTTTGTTTTATAAAGATGGATATAGAGAAAAACTTGATTATATATACTTTTATAGGATCAGGAAATAACAGGCAGAGAAGAAACAGAAATATATATTTACAACATCCCTGAGTTTTTAAACCTGATCTGTGTGTTTTTGATTCTTGGTTTTGCATACTGAAAGTGTAGGAATTTAAAATTATTTCTTTGAACACTATTTCATGAGATAGTGCTGTTTGAATCCACTTTGTTTAATATTTAGAGAATTTGGTGGGCTGAAATTCCAAAAAGATAAATTCCTGTTTTATTACTTGTTAGATAAATGATGTGATGGGAATACATCATTTTTTGATAGCTAGTTAAGAAATATCTGATTGCATGCAATGTAGAAAGTGGACCTTTCAATTCACTATTAACGCACATACTTCTTCTTGTCCTAAGATAACTTATCTCCAAAGGAGGAAAGAAAAAAAGGTGAACTTTCAGTATTTTTTCCACATGTGAGAAAAGAGCCCATAATCTGTTGATAATGTAGTAACTGGCCCTAGAGGGGAAAGAAATGACATGTCTAGTTCTGGGAATGCCTTAGAAGAAACCTTTCCATGACAGGCTGTATGACTCCTTAGCAAGTTTATGTTGTTCTTCCCAGAGGTTTCTTAACAAGATTTTAGGACTTGGTCATCACTCACTTTTTGTATGCATCTTTGTCTTGGTTCCCAAGCTATATGTTGCTGTCTGGTATTGAGTTGGTGTAAATTTCCCCACCTCGTCAACTGGCAGTGGAATCAGCGCTGACTTCATTATGTGTGCTTTCTCACTTCTATTTATGGATCAAAATTCAAAAAAGAAAGAAAAAAGCTTTTAAAACAACTAGTGCCACCTAGTGTCGTAGCAAACTCGGAAAATCCCACATAGGCAGCTCAGGCTCTTCCCATTGGAAAAATCCTCTGCAGTGAATCCAATTTCCATTGATTTCAGCTGGCACCGACCTCCTCAGACATTAATGTTAACAGCTTATATAGCAAAACCTATATATTTTCCACCACTATATCCAGGCATATAGTTTTACATAGGATACCTGAGAGTCTGTGTGTGTGCGTCGATCTGATGACAGAGAATTTAATTCCATTCTGCAGCGTTACACTGATGCAGAGATGGACATTACTTGGCAGCCTGTGGTAGGGTGGCAGCCTGTGACAGTGGTGTTGCAGGTGAAGAAATGTGCCTACCTGCTTATTCACCTGTTTCAGAAAGTTGGCTCTCAGCAACATAAAACCTTTCTAAAAGTGTTTGCCATACTGAGATAAGTAGCACTGTTCATTTTAGCATATTTTAAAGCCCTGTAATTAGTATTTTAAACCTGATTTTCTTATGGTGGAAAATACTTAAACTAGAGCTTAGCACAAGGAATCTGTGATGCAGTGTTCTTTTCAGAATGATACAAGGCCTAATGATCCTTTGTGTTGAACAAAAACTATTATGAGACAAGGTGCACCAGAAGATGTTAATTACACTTCTTGGTGCTTGTGGCAATAATTCTGATTGAAATGAATCGCATCATTTATTAATGTGAGGCTTGATACACTGTGTGCTGTTAAATATCCTTTCTACAGGACAAAAGCTCAGTCAGAACAGTGTTATCACTGCTCACCTCTGATGGCTGGATGCTGAAAGCCAAGTAAGATTATCTCTGTCTGGTCTGAGGTTTTAACAGCAATGGAATCCACTGATATTCCTGCAAATACTTTGGGCTCAACTAGTACTTGTTCTCCAAGGTCCTCAGCGGTCTTAGAAATTAAGTAATCCTCCAAATATTTCTGCATTAACTTGGTGCATATTATTGAATAAATTCTGTAGACTGTTAAAGCAACTGACAGCACTCACATGTATGTTCATGGGAACAGTACTTGAAGTATGTACAAAGTTTCAGTGTTAGCTGTAAAGCCAGGCTTGGAGTCCAAAAGTTTTGTCTGTGTTTCCTGTTCTTGGATCAGCACACTTCTCAAATTACTGCAGCAGGATTTAGAAAATGAAAGGAAAATAGGTCACTAATAGTCAAGACTGTGAAAAGAGAAGGAATTGTCAAGAACACTGAGTGAATGCTCCATTTGCCCCTCGGAGGACTCAGGAAGTAATAGCCAACATGACACAGACACATTCTGGAGCAGTTTATGACCTCTTCATTAATGAAAAGCTAAAGTAACTGAAGTTATGAAGGAATGTTTGACTATCATCTTCTTGTGTGTCTTGGTGATCACCATCAGATCTGGGAAAGTTTAGAACTGCAACCTGAGAACACTGTATGAACTGTGAAGGGCATAAAAACTGGCAGAACTCCTGATGCAGGAAAATGTTAAGGAGCTGCTTAATTTTCAGCCCATTAATATTCCCTGAAGTTTAGCGTGTGCTCAGTCTTTGCTGGATTGGTGCATTAGCCCTGAGAGGTTAAAGGACTATTTTCCACAAAACCTCCATTCCCAGTGATTTGAAAAAGTGAGATACATTTTCTCTTCCACAGCATCTTAGTCAATGCTCTACAAAATCTCCTGTTATTTCAGTGGTATTGCTCACAAGAATGTCATAATCTGACCCTATGTATTATTCTTATACAGACTAATGCAGACAAAGCTTTTGCAGTTGGATGAGACGGGTGCTGTTGAGGTTAATGCCGAATTTATTGCCTCATCATCTTTCCCAGCCTCCAAGTAAAGAAAGAGCAGTGAAGACATATCCATTCTGTTTTTCTTACCTAAAAATAACTCTGTTTTTATCTTTTTCCCTCATCCTGAGGGTAGAGTTTGAGACAGTCTTGAAACATTTCAGAACTTACTGAACAAATATCTCCTTACTCTGCCATGCAAAACATCCACAAATGTTTTAACCCTCTACATATCTTGGCCCAGTCACATACAGAAACAGGAATCTTAACAAATGATCTCCATGGTTTTCTTGAAATACATTATAAATAATGTAATTACAATATTGGTCATTCAGATTATCCTGATCTATGGTTATACCCCAGCACCATATTAGACTCAAAAAGAGAATGCCTCTGAGTGTTGTGTACAAACGTCTGCAAATCAGTATGGATAGTTTCAAGTCTTTCAGCTACAGGTGTTACTAAACTTAAAAAAAAATAAATCTGTGTACACATATAGAGCTAATCATAATCCTGGCAGCCTGCCAAACAAACATATAGTCACACCATGAGTGTTCTCTGCTCAGATGCAAACTTACAACCAGCCTGAAAACTTGGTTATAACATTGTTTGAATGTCTGTCTCGCCTTTTGTATGAAATAAAGTACATGAATATAATTTTTAGTTTGCATCACTATAAGTATACTACACATGATGCTTGAACAGCTGTCATATAGTCAACTGTCAGTCCTAACACCTAACTACCTCTTGTATGTAGTCTTTGAGTGAATTTTAAGTTTCAGTAAGCCTGAGCAATCAAAAATGGGTAAGCCACAAAAATTCATGAGTTTTTGAATCAGATCTAGAAGAGTCATACTGGGCTCCCCATTACTTTCTTCTGGAGTTTATGTTCTGCCTTGCAAGCGGGAGGGATATAAATGAACCCTTTTCCTTTTCTTCTTTTTTGTTCATTGAAAGCTGAGACAGATAAGCAAGGAACTGATGCTTTAAAGAACCGAAATATTGTAGTAATGAACTATTTGGATATGGCAACACTAAGTCAAAGAAACTTGCTATTGTTCTGTACAGACATCTCTCTGTTTTTTGGAATTTCTTTAAAAATCAGGGCCAGACTGTGTTTTGCACATCCAAACCAGTATTGAATAGTGGGGAAAGATCCATCAAATCCTTTCCATTCTTTTCTGTGGTCCATGATACAAAGGGAGACCAAATGATATTATATGAGTGTCAAGTTTTCGCTTGTTCTGCAGTGTTGTGATTGACAGTCCACTGTTGAAGAGCGGTACAGTGGAGCCCTTAGGGTAGCTGTTGTATTTCAGTCTCTCTCTCTGAATTTCAGAGTGCATTTTTACTTCAAAATGAGAAGAATTAAGAAGCCTCAAAACAGATGAGAGATTTTTTGAGAGCAGTCCTAAGTGTCTAACTTCTAGCTCAGACAGTAGTATATTCAGTGCAGGCTGTGCCCTGGTGAATGTGTGCTTCGGGAGGAAGAAGGAATCATGCAAGCACTTGGGAGACCCCTACTTTGATAGGTTCAGGAGTAGCAATTTCCCATTATGATTTCTCTGCAGTATTAAGTTTTGAATGAAGTCACTGCATCAGCATTAGCGATGGTTGGGACAATTCAGCTGTACACAGGAGCATTCTTAAAAAAATGCCCTCTTTTTACTGTGTATGTCCTCATATTTTTACCTGGCAAAAATAAAAGGCAAAATAAACCATGCTTCTACTTTTTTTAGGAGGTACCATCAGATTTTTGGCTTAAATCATACTTGGAACATTCAACTGCAGGACATCTATTTGGTTAGTAGGCCCAGAAGTCTCAAAGCCCACAGTATTAATGGACTCTGGACGGACTGTTAAAAATAAACAGTGCCTCCTTGAAAGAACTTGTAATCTATATAGATTAACACAGAGCAGAGGAAGAATGTCTTACAAATAACTGGTTTAACCTTTACTTTGTTATTTTAAACATGAGCTTTATGATAACTACAGAGAGGCGAGAGCAGAAGTCATAAACGGTTATATCTCACTCTTACATGTAGTGTGGCAATGGAGAGAACTAACGCTTCCTGGCTGGGTGGTTCAAATGAGATGCCTCAGAGACATTTCTCAAAAGGCCTCTGAAAGAAATGTGGATCTCCATGGCCATGGATTTTTGTATACAAAGGAACTGGGCCCTTCACAGTCTGTGACACCATTTGTAATCTTGAGTTGGACATGTTCACGATTATTGAAACTTGGTAGGGGGTCTTCCGATACGGTCCCTCTCTGAGTGGTTTCCTGTGTTTGTTCTGCCTCCCTGTCCCTTGTGTCTGCCTTCATTCTGGTTTATTTTTCAAGTGCTTGTTCAGGCCTATTCTACCTTTTTTTTTCTTTTTTTTCTTTTTTTTGACTTCTGGTAGCAATTGAATGGTAAATTATAACACAAAGGTTCCTTCTCTCATTTTTCTTGATTTCTATGAATTTATAGTGGAAGTTATTAATGGCAACAGTATTCTAGATTAATTCAGTGGAAAAGTACAAAGCTATCAAACACACTCTAATAAAAAAGCTACGTAGAAAGCATGAACCAGTTTACTTTTAAGCATGAGTAGTCCCATAGGCTAGCCATTGGAAGTCCTTGTGTTACCTGAGCTGAAAGTACTGGAGGTTAAAATATTGTATAGTTTAACCAACATATTAAGGACAGAATTAGGGACAGAATACCACAGGAGCCTTATTCCAGAGATGTTCACAACTGTCATACATTTTTTAATTAGCAGAGAACTACTGTGTTCCAAGCATTTTTTTAGCCTGGAATGAAATGAAGGGACTTGATTCAAACATTCATAGAGAGAAATCCAGGCCCCATGGAAGTCAACAGGAGTTTTGCCATTGATTAAGAGGGCCAGGATTTCACACATAATCTAAATACAGATGCCTGGAAGCAGGTGCAAATTCAGCAATGACACTGAGGCCAGACACAATGATGTCCATAATGTCGCCTTCCAGTGAGATGCCTACCAGTAGTGAAGCCCTAATGAAAAACATCTTTCAGAAAGTGCTTTCTGCAACATTTTTCCTGTACTAGCACATAAGTCAATATGCTGGTAAGAAAGGTTATAGAAATGTACCCTGGTTTTGCTATTGCAGTAATACTGATTCATGACAATGTAGAGCTTAAAACTGAAATACTTGAGCTTAGCTGGAGAATAATGGGCTCTGCAGGGGCTCTTGTGCATTTCATAGTGCTGACAAACTATGTAAAAAGACATTTTGGCTAAATCATCATTCATACTAAAACTGTACACTATGATTAGTTACTTCTGCCTTTCTAAATTAGATGAAGTAAGGGCAGGGGAACTAATTAAATTAGCAAAGGGGAAGAAAAATGTCTTTATATTATCTTGGAAATCTTCTCCAAGTCACACAGGCATTTGGGTGAAAATTGCTATTCTGAAGGCAGATTTTTCAGAGCTTAAAAGCTGACATCACATTTCTATTCATAGATAAGCTATGTGAAACACAAAGATCAGAAATATATCTTCTGTGATTTTGATACGCACAAATATCTTCTAATATGTCATAATTGTTTTCAAGTGTTTGGAAAAGAAGGAAAAGTAGATGTCATTAACAAAAGTAGATGTCATTAACAAAAAAATCTGTTCTTGAAGGTTTTAGATTTTATAGGCTTGTATTGATCTTTCCTCCTCTCAGTTTAAAGAATCTTCCTTTAAAATTAAATTATTAATTTATCTTTTTGGTCTAGTGTCTGCTGCTCTAGTGGTTCACCTGAATCTGATAAAATATTTCATTTACTAAATGCCAGAAGAGCTGCAACTGCAAACAATTTAATCAGTGTCTCTGTCAATATGCAGCAGCTGAGGGTCTGGCTTGAAAACTGGTCAACATCTTTCTTTTCTTATTTGCTGTATTTAGCCTTGGGAAGGTCTGTTCTTTGGGAAGTCTCTGCTTTGAAGAGGCTTTGCCACAAAGGGAAATAGGTGAGTGCTGTTTATAATGTAAAAATTATTTTGGTTTTATGGCACAAAGTGTCTCACTTTGTTGCACCATCTACATATGTATTAATTTGGGGCTTAAAATGCATTTCAGATCTTCTCTTTCTCTGCTTTTTAAAGGCAAGGCTCTTCTATGAGTTTTCAATATCAGCCTTACTCTTCTTCCTTCTCTTTTCGATACCTTACTAACATATGTTGTTCCTGGACTACTTTTCCATGCTGCCATGAGGAACCAAGTGATGCTGGCTTTGGGAATTGCCATGCATACCTTCTGGTACACCACTATGACAATAAATATTAACCTCTAATACTGCTGGACATGTGAGAGTCATGCTTCTCTGTGAACACAGAAGGCTTGCTTACAGGAGCACATTTTTAAGCCCCCAAGTCTGAGTGGGTTTGAAATGTGTGCAGCTGAGCTCTCTTGGTCCTAATGAAAACATGCATCTGGCAGCACTGAAAGTCCTGCTTTAAAATAATTCCACTCTTTTGGGGTTGTTAACTTAATAATACTGTGGACCTTTTTTCTCTCTCCTAGAGTGCCTGTTTTTTTTCCCCTTTTGTCACCACAACAATCGGGACAGATATTGTATTCCACCTCTTTTATTTCTTGCTTCCTTTCTAGACCACTTTGAATGCTTAAGTTTAAGGCATTTTATAAAGCTCATCAATCAACCTAATTTTAATGAATCATTTTAGTTCTAGCCCTCTCCTTCTTACTAGCAGACAATCCAATCACTCAGCACTGCCTATATTTTAGTCTTTGTGTCTTCTACAGCCACTTATTTACAAAATCTTATATCAGTGAAAATGTCCTCCTACCACCTAAAACAATATGCAGCATCACCTGTAACTTATTAACTTTCTCACTTAGCTTCTGGTGTGTTCATTTTTCATGGTTCAAAAGACATGTAGTTCTGCCTGCAAACTTAAAGCATTGTCCTTTTATCACTAGGGATCAAGATGTAATTTTCCCTCCAAAAATGCTTTTCAAAGGCCTGTTTCTCCCATTGCTACTCCTGTGTATGCTCTTAATTATAGTCATGACTAATTTTAACAGGTTGGACAATATTAATTCCAAATTGCTATGAATTATCTTTCTCAGTTGATTTAGAAAATTGGGGCATTTTAACTGTAGCTGTTCAGGTGAGTTGTTTAAAGAGTTGGCACACAGCCGCAGTTGTATGCAATTACACAGTCCCAAGTTTAAATTGTTAGTACGCATTGCTGGAGACTGCTTGGAATAGCCAATGTAAAAACAAGCTGCAGGCTCTCTAATTTCTCTTTAAAATATCAAGTTTGTATGAACTGATTCCTTCTCTAGTTCTTGGCAATTTGTTTGTTACTTAATTTTTCAACTTTTGATAGAAATTTATCTTTTAAATCTGCCTGTTGTTTGGTATGCCTGAAGCTGTACCTCTGGACTGGGACAGAAATTTGGATTTTAAAGCTGTAAATGTCAAGGCTGAATCTAGGTCCTAAATACATCAAAATCTGTGGTGTTAGATTTGAAAACCTGGTCTACCTTAAGCTTCTCCTTGGAGTCATGCTTTTAGATATAAATTGTCCTGTATATCATTATATTTCTGGTGATTTTCAGGAGGGAAGGAAGGTAGTGCCTTTTTCTACTCAGCAGGTTGAAGTAAAAACAATCCTTAGTGCATATTCACTTAGGAAGAGGTAGCTGTGACTGAGACACATGAAACTGCTGTTTCATTGCCCCTCTTAATGAGCTCTTCCTTGTAATAGATTTTGGTTGTCTCTTCTGAGGACATCCTCCCCTCTGCAGGCATAAGTCAAGGAATGTCATCTCGCTCATCTTTTCGATCACTGTAAAATGTGATTATCTCAACCATACGGTTAGCCTGGGTTGTCTAACAGTCCACCTAAGGGTACTGCAGCCACAGATCCCCCACCAGCACTTGCCTTCCCAAGAGCTGGTAAGAGACTGCTTCATCTCCTGAAAATATGCTTTGACTGAGTTTCCAGGTACCTGACAATTCCCAGCTATAAGCACCCTAGCTATCAGGAGCAGGCAAACATTTTACAATCCTGCAGACTGAATTAACTTTGGGAAAAAAAAAAAAGTGGTTACTCAGCTTTTTATCTCTGTGTATGTTTTATTATTTAATTTACTCTGTTAATCTTCTGCTTGTATAGTGGCATAACAAAACCATCTTTTTCTATCTTTAAAACCCTTAGGAAGAAAGTATGAAGATATGGTTGTTACAATAGATGTTTCATTTTGTTTTTTTTATATGTGTGTGAGGAGCATTCTTTGTGATAGCAGATCTAGGGAAGTGGAAAGAGGCAAGAAAAGGGATAAATACTCAAAAGATTGATACCTAGTTACTGAAAAATAAAAAACTGAGCTTGGGAATGGGAGAGAGAAGCCATGTTCTGGGCAAACCTCTAATATTGCTCTGTAAGCAGAAAAACCAAACATGAGAGTAATTTAGGTTTAGATTTGTGGCCTATGAAGACTGAATGCACTATTTTATGTTTTCCTCTTTCCGTATATGACAAACTGAAGCTAAAGTATTCCCTCTTGTACCTTTAAATAATTCAGGCTTGCCTCTGAGGAGAATAGAGCAGATGTGCAAATGGTCCCTCTGCTTGCCATAGAAATTTTCTCCAGAGCACTGTGAGATGACATGACTGCAGTGCAAAGGACTCTGCCAAAAGCACCAGCTATTTATCTGTAGCCCATGAGAATTTAAAGTAGGGTCTGCTGTGGCTCAAACTCTGCTCCTGTACTGAGAGCATGGGAGACCCCTGCCCTCCGTGGACTGGCCACAATGGAGGACACCCAGGCAGCGGGTTCACACAGAGCTGTGATGCATATAGGCACATCAGGGATTCTGTGTGTGCAATTGTATCTTTATTCATGATGTAGCATTTTATGTCTTTCATTAGTTACATCCATTGTACTCCAAGATTTTTATGATGTTTTCATGTCTGCCTTTTCTGTTTTGCCCTCTTTGCTCCATGCCCCATTTTTCATGAGAGCAAATTCTTCCTCTCTCTCTTGATCTTTCTTTTTTTCAATTTCATTTTTATATCATTTGCTGCTTGTATTTTCTTTGCAGCACCTGCGGCAGCTGCTTTGCAGGTCCCCTGCTGTGCAAATCGCCCTTCACAGAGGAAGATCTTCCTGTCAGTGACTGACAAGAGGTGCCAGGAGCAGGCTAGGAGACTTAAAACTTGTGAGTTGGCAAATCAGCAGGTACCTGTGTGCACTTCTGGATACGCCCCCAGCATTAGTTCATATCTTGTATCAAAGGGTTTTTAGGATGGTATGGCCCACAGGCAGAGTTTCAGGTTAAAAGGAACACACTCTTAGTGTTTGGCTGCATCTATCGTCTCGTTTTTTTTGTTTTAAATATAATGATACCAGCAGTTTATTCTTGGGGAGGTTTTTTGCTTGTGTTTTGTTGGGTTTTTTGTTTGGGTTTTCTGTTGTTTTTTTACAGGGACTATGTTTACAACAGTCTGAACAAGGAGAAGATGTTCTTAGTACTAAACAGCTCCTGTTTTGCTTCTCCAAAGATATAAAAATGCCTTTTATATTTTGCAAGGTTGACAATGTTGAAGAGGCTAAGATGTATCAAAGACTGAAGGGCAAGAGGAAGGGCCCTGCTGTAGCTACCAGTTTCTTTAGGGAAAGGTGTGGGATTTTAGGTGAGACTAAGAATGCCCTGGACAGTCCTCTCTCCTTGATGTACAGGAAAAGGAAAAGGATCTGGCAGAGTTTGGAAACTTGGTTTAGCCCCTGAACCATCTTAAAGAGGTTTTAAAATCAGTCCTAAGTGAAAGCACTTTGCACAAGAAAGCGTAGCTTTCAGGCAAAACACCACTTGAATCAAATGCAGAATAAATAACCTGAATAAAGGGCACAGAATTTGGTCCACTGTGATCATTTGATCTGACTGGCTTAAGGCTTTGCATGCTTCATATTTGCAAACCAACTGTGAAATGCACAGAATCACAGAATGCTAGAGATTGGAAGGGACCTCGAAAGATCATCTAGTCCAATCCCCCTGCCGGAGCAGGAACACCTAGATCAGATCACACAGGAACACATCCAGGCAGGCTTTGAATGTCTCCAGGGAAAGAGACTCCACAACAGGAAGTACAAGTAGCCATGGTCTGACATTTCCCCATCTGTTCCCAATATTTAACAATTTGCTCTCTTCTCTGAGCATATTAAGTTTATTTATACATTTAAAAAATGTTTTATTTTATATAATGAGCTTAACGCTATAATGGACTTTTTGCTCCGAATTGCTCAAAGTACCCTCCTTTGCCAGATGCAAGGTATTAATTTTTCTGGAAGAATTTGTGTGTAAGGTACGGATGGACAAGACCCACTTTTTAGCACACCAGTCTTTTGCCTTGCTGTTCTGTGTGTGTTTCTATTCTCTAGAGCTTTTGTACAGTAAGCAAGTGTTTTGAAAGGGCTGAATTCTTTTTTGCCTTGCTATAAGGATGTCGGAGTGTGAGAAGTAAACCCTCATTCTCACAGATGAGACTACTAGTGCTTTACTAACTGAAAAAAACCTTCCCTTTGAAAAACTTGCTAAGAATCATCCACAACATGGTGGTATCGGTCAGGATTTTGCTGTTGAGCTGAACAGCACTAAACACAATTAA
Source organism: Syrrhaptes paradoxus (assembly GCA_013400615.1). Classification (NCBI taxonomy): domain Eukaryota; kingdom Metazoa; phylum Chordata; class Aves; order Pterocliformes; family Pteroclidae; genus Syrrhaptes; species Syrrhaptes paradoxus. The sequence goes on from VZTO01014167.1 coordinate 42,289, forward strand.
ATGGCACTTTAGTTAAGAACAGCTTTTTAAAGGATTTAGGGAAGATTTGTTTTCATTTATGAGATTATAAATGCTATGGATAGGAAAAACATACTGAATCTAAATGTCCATGTGCCCCAAAAGTGGCAGAGTGCCATTTCCCAGATTTATGCTGATAGAACCCCATTTTAGCTGATGCTGTGACCACGCTCATTCTGGGAGTGGGAGGTGGTTGTAGCTTCAGATGGCATGCCCCAGAATGCTATATTGAGAAGAAATGCTGACCTAAATACCTTTCTGGCCTCTATGCTTCATAATTTTGGTTTCTACAGCACAGTCTTGAATCTTTTTATTCTATAGTGATTATAATTTGAGGCTCTTTCAAACTGAAATTTAAATATCTGAAATAAAAATATGCCACAGGCTGCCTCCTGCACCTGCTTATATTTATGTAGCAGTCCAGGGAAGTGAATGAAACTTTGCCTGTTTACATAGAGTTTGAATCTGGTCCAAAATGGGTTGTTTTTCACATAAAGATACAATTCAGTAAAGGAAAGTATGCTTTTAATGTAATAATACTTTGTGTAGTAACTTCATTATAATGCATGGATTGATTCACCATACTTTTGTTTCCCAGCAAACTGAAGATAGCAATGGGAGCTGGTTAGATGGGTGGGAACAGGCTGCATAAGTAAAAGAATCCATTCTGGGTTTTGTTTCAGATTTGTTAGCCCTCTGCCAAAACAATTTTGTTTACAAATTGGTGAGAACTTCTAGTGGTTATAAATTAACCTTACTTTTACTCTTACCAAGATTGTTAACTTCTCTAAAAAGTGACCAGGTTCCCACCTGAATTGAAAATTAATAATTCAAGTAATGTTAATGTTCTTGGTGATTGTGGTAAGCTGCTAAAATTGAAATTTTAATATTTCTTTAACAAAGTAATTGTAATTACTTGACCAGGTGTGCAAAGTGGGATTGGAACCAGAAGAATGAAATATTTAGTGATATACCCAAAAACAAAGTAATGAATCAAGTAACAGGGACTATGAACTGGGCCTGGTATTGTGAAAGCCAATGCTGTGAAATGTGTTTGGATACTGTAGTGGAGAAGCACTGTGACATAAGTGGTGCAGCAGGAAATGGTGTCAGAGAGGGCATTCACCTCTGTGCATGGCTCTTCTGAGGTGGTACAGGACTACAGCATGCAGCTCTAGCATTAGATTTCTAAAATTATACTAAAAATTGGCAAGATACAGGGAGTGAACAACAAGGGAGATGATATGTGGATTCAGTGGATCTACACCCTCGGGATCTGTAACTGATACAGTCCTTATAGAGCCTTCGTCCGTGGTGGTGTATGTTGCCATGCATCTGTCCATGCAGCTATAATCAGATGAGATTTTCTCTGGTCTTCAGTTTGGGAAGGGCCTTAAGGGATAAGGATTCCATCTTCCAGGTTTTGCATTGTTGCTTTTTATGGTAGTTGAGTCTTACTCCTTGTTTCCATGCAGCACTAAGCAACACTGTCACTCCACCTCGTTACCTCGGGGATCTCAAAGATAAAAACAAGGACAACTTAAGTGGAACTAAAGTGTTGATGACACTGAAAGCAGTATGAGTCTTCCAATTTGAACTATGTTGTTAAAAATTATTACTGCAGAAGTTGTGGTATGTCCCAGTGTGGTATATCCTACCACATGCTGAACACCACTAAACTGTACTGCACTGTACCTGTTAAACCCTTCAGCGTGTGCCTGTGTAAGGGTGTTTGGGAATGTTAGTTCACAGCTACAGCTCATTCAAATGAATTTTTTTGTGGCTTCTTGTTTAAGAAAACCTAAACTTATTACAAAAGGTCTGTCTAGCAACCCCAAAATGGAACTCGTCATGAGAATAAGCATTTCTACGACATTCCTGTTACAAGCCCTCACCACTAATACTTTTCCTTGAAATCCCTGCCTCTATATCCTGAAAATAACACAGGTAAATCCCTAGTCTTTTACACATACTGAAATGCCTACTAAGTGAAAGAAATACCATAATATAGGATCAAGCATAAAAAGGTGCTTTGGCTTAGATGTTTTCCAGAAGTGATATAACAAAATTAAAATCAACTGTTTCCCCTGGAAAAAACACTAATATATGTCACTGCAGCAATTCCTCAACATGTTTCTCTAGGTTTAATATAGTTTCTGGAATAACTTTTTAGAATTGTTTTCACAGACATTACTGGAGGAAGGAGACATTACCTGAATGAATAAAAAGAATGCACTTGGCAGAGGGTACTGAGATCTAGGATCTAACTTGTACCAGACTTCAAATGTGACCATTCAGCTGCCTTTACATTTTCTATGTGAGGATTAAAAAAACAGCTTTGGAAAACTCCCATCTCTCCCTATAAGCATTAAGCAATTTCTAAGCAAACCTCTGATGAGATTTTTTGTTTTCTTTTGACAAGGGAAAGTTGTTCTTATTCTTAGAGTTGTCTAAAATATTTCAAAGTGGAGCTGCAGTACAATTTTCTCTTGAAAATTTTCATTTACAAGTAGAAAATTCTTGCAGTTTGGGGGAGATTGGGAAGTTGCCAGTCAGACTTTTTAAAGAAAAGTAACATAAAAAAGTAATGATTTTATCCTGAAAATTAGTAAAGATTGACATTAAAATTGTGATTCACAGTGCAGCTATGAGAAAGACATTCTGGATTTCTGTCTAGTATACTACAGTAACTGAGACATGTGCATCTTGTGTTAGTCTTCTCCTTTATTTTCTTTTTTTTAAATTTCTGTAACTGCCCTCTTATTTTTCTTTTTTCCCCCCCTGTGCACTTTGTTAAATTTTAATTCCATGTCAGCATTTCATTATTCTTTTAAATCCCTCTCTTCCTTTCTCATAATTTTAAAACTCTCTAGATTTGTTTGACTACTTTCCTCTTTTTTTTTCTTGTTTTTATCCTCTTTCTTTCATTAATTTCTTCTTTCATCTGTTGTTTTGCATAAGCTCCCTTTTAAAAGATTCTGCAGTTTCTCATATGCTCTTCTTTCCTAGTGGAAGATGGACAGTCAAGGCAGCCAGGAGACTGCGGCACTCTTGGGGGATGCACAGGCAAACTGCTCACTTGAGAAAGAGGGTCCTGATGGGTGGGAACTGGGGTATCAAAGTGCAGGCTGCAGTTTAGCCCATGCAGAGCAAAGCAGCTGTCTTGGTTAACAGATATTGAAGGTTTGGTTCTTTCTTTTTGCAGAGATTATTTTTTTTGATTGTGTATTTCTGAGTACTGCAGCCTGTAGCTAGCACAATGGGAGAAACGTTAAGGGGCTGGAAGTCAGGGGATAAACCAACTTATGGACATCAAAAAGCACTTTGCCATCTGAGTGCTGAACAGGGTTAACATGCATAGCAAGACATTTCAGTAGCCTCCTCTCTTCATTCTCCAAAGAACACTACTCTTATTGCCATTTACTTTCTTAATTTGCAGATTCTTTTTCCTCCCTGGTGCATCTCAGACAGTCAGTTTTGCTGTGTAGGTATAGAAATTACCCATACATTTTCATTAAGCAGTGTCAGAGCTCTCTTGATATGCCCTAGAAAATTTTGCAAATAAAATAGAGCTAAATACCAAGTGAAAACCTGTGTCTTCCTGAGGTGGCCCTAGAACAGAGTCAGTATTTTTTCCACAGTCATAAAGACTAAAGAACAACAATTTAGAGCCTCCAGTTTCAATCTTTTGAGGCCACAAATGTTAAAGTCATCACTAACTCATGTACAGGAAGCCACCTGTGGTATATCAGAGAAATTATTCTGTTTTGGAGCAGGACTGGATGTTATAATCAGCTTGTGTTGCTGAAATTATTTTGAGTTTCAAGCTCTACCAGCAAGTTGCTGCTAAGTGCCCTTTCCAATACTTAACTTCGAAATTTGTAAAAATAGGCCGAAAACGTGCCCTGCTGTTCAGGAGACTATGCTGTTTCTTTAGAAAAATGCATGAAATGGACAGTTCATGTGAAAAAAAAAAAGAAGAAAAAAACAAACCCCATGAAAGATCTATTGTTTTGAATAGAAGAGCCACTGTTTCTGTAGGTGTTTTGCGTGAGGGAAAGCTGCAAGGATAGCATTTGTGAGCTTTAAATAATGAGCATAGAACTGTGTATTGTCCTCAACCAATGATTCTTCCAGTCACTATGATTGTGAAGGAAACTGAGTGAAAACATCACCTTATTCCTGTGCTAATTACTGCACTGCCTCTCTCTCAAGATAACAGTAGTTCAGCCAGAATCAAAATCTACTTCTGTTGTTGTTTGGTGGTTAGCCTTGCAATTGTATTTAGGTTATTACATGTAATACCATTTTAGAAGAGGAACACAGCCCCAAGAGTATGTGTGATTGTGACTTTGGAGGTATGG
>VZTO01014168.1:6599-19014 GCA_013400615.1 Syrrhaptes paradoxus
TTTTTTTTTTTTTGGTGAAATTGTAAGAGAAGAGAGAAAGGATTGATATTTTTCCTTTCTTCTTTCCTTCGTGAGGGCAACTCTTCCCTTTCCTTCATCTGCCACTGCAGACTTTCATGATAACCACAAGCTTCACTGAATCCTGAAGTACTTGCAAGTGCATGCTGAGGTTTGTTTCACTCCATTAATGGTGAAAGCAAGCCACAGTCCACATTAGTGCATACAGATCAACAGTAGGTATTCACATCACAACACATTTTCAGTTTGTGTTTTGAAATGTTACACTCACTGGCGACAGCTCTCAATCTGCTGCTGCCCCACTGTGAACCTGTGTTCACCAGTGAGGGAAATGGCAGTGAAAGAAAAGCAAGGCACAGACAATAAGAGTTTCATTTAATAAAGAGATTTCTTTAAGCTTTATGGTTTAATATTTTTGGTGAGCCAACTGTAAACAACAAATGCTGGAATAACAATGGCTCTTTGTCCTGAGCCTGAAAGAGAATTTTTTTTTTTTTTGCTATTGCTAGCCTGCAAGTTCTATATTCATGACATTGCAGCTATACAGTGAGGACTTGACTGTGCTATACGAACAAATAAGAAAATGGTAATCAGAGCTCCAAAGACTAAATAAAACAAAATAAAGCATGAACTTCACCTGCAGTCTCTAGTTGGGAAGGAAGATTAATGTGTTCAGCTCCTTTTCTATAGCCAGCACACAAGGACACACAACTTAAGAAGACATGCAGATTGCTGACAAGAGTAGGACAGGATGATCTGTGAAAAGATGTGGTCGGAAATGTAAGCACTGGTCTGGGCAGGTCATTAGCATATGGAAAACAAAATTGTTGTTATGCAAACTAAGAATTAACAGAAATATTGTCTCAAGGGTCCCAGGATTCGCTTGCTTCTCTAGGTAGAAAGGGAAGAAGGGGAAGACGTTATGTACCATTACACTGTAAGTACCATCATGTGCAATAATATAGGAAATGTGCTATGTTTGAAACAGATGGTTGTAAGGCTCTTATATTGTGTAATATATTTGGGTACATAGATGATGCCAAGTAGTTTCACGATTATGATGATCGTGAACATTAACTATGCTGTATTTCCTGCCTTTTCATTTTCTGAATAACATTCTTGCACATCCCACCCATTTCTCATTATGTCCTTTCTTAGCCCCCATATGACGGTTTAAAATCTGCAAGCTGTTTCTGGATTGTCATCCTGGGCCTCTAACCTCTCAACTGTCCCTCATTTTGGAGTTATCTCTATTTCACAGAGACCGACAGTACAGAGAATTTCTATCAGCGCCAGTAAATCTTTCAAAGAGGAATATAAGTATGTGTATGTGTGTGCAATTCAATATAGGAATGAAGGGCAGTTGGGAAAGTCAAGTGGTGGAACAAAAAAATATGAATGATGGATGAGGAATAAAAGAAGTGCAGATGCGCCATGGCTTTTGTTCTACCTTTTAAGGGAATGACAAGTATTCAGCCCATTGAAGCAGGAGGCAGGTGACTTAATCATTTAAACAAAAGGGGGGGGGGGGAAGGGGCTAAGAACTCTGTGGTGCAGACAGCCATTAGTGCTCCCCAAGGGGCGCACCCTCAGGAAGCGGCCTAAATCTGGAAAGGTGCAAAACTTCAGTCCTCCTCTCCTTCTTCTGCATGGTAAAGGGGGTCTGGAGGTCCCCTGAGAGGCACAGTGTAAAGTCAAATTTCATGTGCATGTTTAGTTGTGAGAGAAGACTTGCCAGGGACAGGTCCAGCCCAGAGCTGTGTGTACACTGTGGGCAGTGCTGCAACCCACAGAGCACCTCAGATTGGCTGGTACAACCTAGGGATAACTGACAGCTGTCTTCAGCTTTGCTGTGAGCCACTTTAAGCCCAGGAATTGTTTGAGACTGAGAGGTCATTCAGAGACTTAAACTGGGCTCTTGGGCTGCCAGTTCTCCTGAAAGCAGAGTGCAGAATCTAGACCTGGAGAAAGGGTATTGAGTGTCAAAATAAATTGGAAACTGTTTTGAGTAGGCTCCCTGAATAAACAGAAGCACAAGTGGAACTTTTAATTTTAGGCCTCGTGAAGATAACAAATAGTCACTGTGTTTGGAACAGGAAACTGAAGGCATCAGTTGTATATTACAGTGCAAGTTAGAAGGTAAAGAATACAGATACTGAGCAAGTGTTTGCCAATAAAACTGCAAAAAGGATGTTAAAAGTGCAGATGGGAAGAGTCATTTTAGTTTGACTTTTCATAGCTTGCTTTTTGGGGGAAAGAAAAGTTTTGATGATGAGTACAGAATGCTGGCGTATTAAAGATCTGAGAGAAAGTGAATGTTTCTCTTGCTAGTTATCATGTAACACAGTTAAGATATTTTTAAATAGCCCCTTGTGTGTGCTCACAGACAGAGTTTTTTCCTCTCAGTATATGACTTAGTCCCACTACTTGCAATGGTTTGGAGAGATTCTACTTCTTGTTTGATCTGCTTCTGGTGAAATAGGACAGATCTGCTTGCCTTCAGAATAGTTGCAGCCAGAAGTAAAATAACGTAAAAGAAAGAAAAACAGTACTGAAATTACATTGTGATATCATTTAGTTCATCCCCTCCTCCTCCAAAGCATGATCAGCAGTACCTTAAACCATTCCTGACACAGGGGAACTTCTCTTCCCCCGTGGTTCTCTCAACACCAAAGGATTCTGAATTTGCCTAGAGTAATGCAGTATCCTTCCTGCTTTGCCAAGCCACACAGCAGCAAGACTTTGACTTTTATCTTCCTTGAAAAATGGAGTTTTCAGCAGAGGATGATTGTTTATGATGAGTTGTACAGGTAGGAACATCAGATAGCTTCCAGGCAAGCATACTGCTTGAACTATATGAACATCAATAAGACACAGGAGAAACAAAAAGTATGTCTGGAAGTTTCCTTTTAGTGCCAGACAGAAAGAGTGTGACAAAACCATACAACAGTTGTGCCTGTTGTTATCAGAAAAGCAAGTTGCTCCTTTCCACTGCAGGCTGCCAGAAGCTCTTTCTATGTTAATGAGTAAGATTTAAGACTTGTTCAGATCTTTCTTTAGTCCAAAAGAAAGAGGCATCCTATCCCTTTATGTAGCAATGATTTGTAGGTTTGTGCTCTGACAAGACCACTCAGTGATGGATGCCAGTACATGGATTTTATGCAGCCAATGGGACAGCCATGGAAGGACATCAAGTGCATACAAATGGTAACTATACCTTTGAGTATAATCTTGGAACAGGGTAGATTTTTTTTTACTCTTTTTCCTAAATATCTGAAGATCTCTAGGGAGTATAGTATATATTTCTACATACAGCTGCACTACCACTTCATTGTTTACCTGTGATTTAGAGATACATTCACCCCAGTCCCTTAAAATTGTACTAAGCAGCCACAGGTGCAACTAGATCTCTTTTAAAACCCAATTCAAATGTTGCAGATTTTCACTAGTTAGTAGTCCTCGGCACTTCTCTACTTTGATGATCATGTAATCCTTTTATTTTGGGATTGAGTCCCTGCCAGGTGCCATAATTTCTGAAGCAGAAGAAAAGATATCTTCAGGTTAAAATGTCACAGTGCCCATCAATCACACTTCAGTGGATAGCTGTAGTTCGCAAGTCATTCAGCAGTGCCATGAATAATTCCAGTCTAGAACTTTTCTGCAAATTCCTTATATTATTAAGTCTTGAGACTAACCAAGACTGGAGGTGTGAATTTCTATTCTTTTTAAAAGGCTTTATTTTACGAATATACAGGAATGAAATTAAGGAATACAAGAACTGGATAATAAAATGGTGGCTTTGGTGTGAGATTAACAGCATACAATCAACTTCTATTGATAATACGGGGAGAGTCTTGTGGGCAGCTCCGTATTCTTGTCCAGTGTGATACAGCAGCATATTCTGGATGACAGTAAAGTGCATAGCATACAAAACTGGGGAGCACTGTTAAATAGCTGACAGTAGCCATGGGTACCAAAAAGAGCTACTTTGTTTCATATGTGCTTAGGCAATTATCTCCTAAAGGATGGAAAGCATCTGGGTTCATTGGACATACAGTACACAGGGTGTGCAACACTGTAGTTCTCTGGTCCATGGTTCAGATGAGGTACTTCAGCATGTTCTTCAGTACTTCCTTAAGCTGCATCTTAAGACAAATTACCTTTATTTTTTTTAGCTCAAACCTGAATTCATTCCCCTTCACTTTTCCTCCCCTTCTCTTTAAAAATATTATGATATAAACGGGTTTTTTTGTAGTATAGTTACAGGATTTTACAACTGTAATTTGAGTAGTTTATAGAAATAATGCTGTTTGTTGGAATCTTTCACAACAGACTTCTTGTATCTCAAATTTTGATGTAGATGTTTGAATTAGACAGATGTTAACAAACGAAAAGACAAAACCAGCCCAAGTAGAATATTTTTTTTTCTTGTAGCCTATATGGAATATTTTTTTTAGAATTATGATGTTAATGCCCACCAGCTTTAGCCACTAAACACAAAAAAGCCCAGAAGACCCAGGTCTGACAGCTTATACAGTAAGACATAAGCACAATTCCCCTTTACATACATATACTGCTATTGTTTTAAAATATTTTCCTGTTCACATTTCTCTGTGATAGAAAAGAATAAAAAGACTATAACCAAACATTCTTACCATTTTCAGTTCATGTCTAAGGTTAACATTTAGTCCTCTGAGAAAAAATATGCTTCATAAACATGTTCATTATCTTCATTTGTCCACACCAACCAAGTTTAATTGCTCAGTTAAATTGCCTGGTTACCTTAATTTGGAGATATTCAGCTGTTTTTATTGTTTATCCTCACACTAATACTCAACTTTCTCTAATAATAAATGGCTGCTCTTCCATGCCTCTTGGCTAATTGTTCAGTTACAAGGGTGTGAGCAGTTCTGGCATTTGAAAGATGTGTGAAAGGCCACTTGTGAACAGCCCAGGGACACAGAATCAATGACATTTATACATTATGTGTCATTTCTATGCTTTGTAATAGTAACTGTGTTAAAGCACCAACAGGCAGAAGAACAATTTTTAAAAATAACATCCGCTTTTTTTTTTTTTTTTTTTTTTTATTATTTTANCTCAATGACTCCAGCTCAAACTTTCTTCATTTTCTGGTCCAACTAGACCATTTTTTTTGACTGTCTCTCAGTAAACTTGTCCTGCAGGAATATTCACTCCCCCATCAGCCCTTCTGAAGCCAATATCTTCTACTCAAATTCTGCAGCAGAGACAATGGGGGACTTAATATCAAAATTCACATTGAAAATGACAGGCTGCAGGACTCACCTCAGCACCACATGATTTATCTTTGGAGAAAGAGATCCCCATTACCCTGACCCCCTAAGCAGACTGTGAAACAGGGGAGTGTGTGAAGGACTGCTGTCTGTTGTTTCCTATTTTTTTTCCTTGACTCTGTATTTCTTACCTGTTGTGAGGTTTTGGGGGTGTTGTGTTGTTTTTTTCTTCCTTCAATGTCTCATATTTTAATTTGTGCTCTGTTTAGGTAACACTTTTCTCCTGACTCTTATCCTCTACCCCAGTTTGATGTCCCTTTCCTCTCCTCTGTCTTGATTTGTCTTTGTAAAGTTTCTTCTCCATCCACCTCTGTCTTTCTAGTTCTTCCTTCTTACTCTCTTTTGGCTTTTCTTTCTTACCTCTTATCTTCCCCCTCTACTCCTCTCTGAGGACCCTCTGCCTTTGGCTTTTTCCCGTAGATTGGACTCAATGGTACCCTTCATGAATGCTGATTATCCTGGTCAGAGCTCTATGAGTATTATACCAGCCGAGTAGCTCTTCATTTGAATCATGCCTTGCAGCCATTTAGCAGGAAAGGAGTGTCACATCCAACTTTAACTGACAGCTGATGGGCAGGCAAGAAAAGCAGCCACCATCTCTCATGGGAAAGCTCAGAAGCTTGCAGAGGGAGATAAAATGTGAAACCACTGTGATCTGCAGCCTTTGCTAAGAGGCTTGAAAGATCAAACTAGTTCAGACACAACCCTATCTTAGTTTGGAAAACTAAGCTGTATTGTTTCTGCTTTGAATATCATTGTCAATAGCATAATTTCTGCATTCTGCCAGAGACACTCCTATAGACTGAGGCACCTTGGCCAGTGTGGACTCTCTCTAGACTTACCACGGGTGCATTAGCTCTACAATTCACGTAAAGGTTGTTACCCACATAGGGATGAATATTCTCAGAGTTAAGCTGTGATTTTTTTTATTATTATTATTTTACAGACCCTTTCCTAACTGTTAGCATGCTTTGAGATTAGAAATTCTCAGCTGCCTGTTGCTTCTTAGCATATAAGCACATTGTGCTTCAACTAGTAATAGCATGGCTTGTGGTGTTATGATCATGTCACAGTGTCCTCTGTGGCACCACAAAACCTCATCAGACAATGGCTGCAGTGTTGTTGTGTGCAGTGGGGAATAAAAAGGGAAATGGTTGCCTTTTGCTGGGTAGAGAGAATCACAAACAAATTACGGGTACTGTGAATCCTAAATATCTTGGGACGAAAACCACTTCCGTTTTATATAGTTCGACTTCTAGCAAAATTAATGAGCATGAGGGAAAATGCAGATTACATTTTAAACTTCAAAATCTGGCCTATTCAACCCTATAATTTAGCTGAAGGAAAGAAGGAAAATCTTTAACATAATCATGCATGATTGGCCATGGAACTTGCCAGTTAAACAAGGAACTTCCTGTTGTTGATTACAATTTGAAGCTGAAGTGTACCAGCCTTTCTGCTGAATTGCTCCTTAGCTGAAGCTGGGCAGACAGGAAGGTGAACTAAAAGTTGTAGCAGGTATTGCTCTTACCTACTTTCTATTGCTGGCTTTCTAGTACTTCTAAAATCGAAACAGGCACATATGAAAGAATCTTACCTTGCCAACATATTGGTAGTCAGTTCCTGTGTATTCCTCCAATAAAAAGAACTGATTCCACATCCAGCTCCTTTTGGAACGATGGAGGTCTTGCCTGCTGTTTCCAGACAATACCAAAACCTTTTCCTTTTCTGGAAAGTCACTAGTCCTTTTCGATACTGGGGTTAAGAAACTTTGGTGGGGCTGACCAGCCCAAAACAGCAGCCAGAAACAATGGTAAGTTCTCATCGTGGCAGCACAAGAAGATCTAAACAATGACTCTTTTTTTCTTGTCCTCAAACTAACCTACTTTACTGCACTGAATCCAATCTCATGCCGTCTTCCTTATTTAAATAGTCTTTGCAGTCTCTGAAAAGAAAAATAACAGCTTTTTAGGCATTTTCAAAGATACTTAACATTCATCACTACAGCAAATAAATCCAAAAAATAGAAGAGTAACAGTGACTCTTGAAAAGCTGGACTGTTTTGGTTCAAAACATTGCAAGTGGTCCTTCAAATAACATGAGAGAATCTATATTGAGTAGGAGGAAGGAGTCCTGATCTTTGGGTTTGTTTTGGTTCCCCCTCCCAGTTTAACTCCATTTACTTCTATTCATGGACTAAGGCAAACCAGGTTTTTCTCTTCTGCCTGAACTTTGGGATGTAACTGATTAGTTTCTGATGGGTGATCTTGATGAAGTTACTTTATTACATTGAAGAAGGGCTAGCAAGAGTGCACACTGTCTTCCCAGAAAACATTCCATTGCTATAGTTATGGGCTGAAGAGACTGGACTTGGATAACTCCAGGATTTTTCCCTCACATTTGAGTTTTGCCTTTGAATTCGTTTAGGAAGGGTCAGATAAACAGGTTAGTAAAAAAAAGTTCCTATTTCTCAATATATCCCACATCACATACTGGACCTGTTTGATACTTCATAGGCAGTTAAGTGGACATTTTGATTTCCTCAGTTACCTAATGCCAGAGGTAACTTGTACTGAATTTTGGACCTTTAAGTGCATAGTTATATATGTAAATGTTTTTATTAATAACTTCTAAAAATAAACAAAATCAGCTAGTTCATCCCTAACTGTGGGTTCATACTAGCTGCTCCTTCCTACTGTTATTAATATTAAATATCCATGCACCTACAAAATAATCATGAAAATGATCCCTGTCTCTGAAGATTGAATGATTTTCATAATGAAATGCAGTACCACAGTGTAGTGTGGCCAGTTCTTTAGTTCTTAAAAGAGTTGAAAGCTTCTGTTCAGGAAGAAGTAATTATATTATGTGTCTCAATTACCCAGTCATGAAAAATACCTAATGAACAAGTTTGGAATATTTTATTATCTGAAGAAATCAGAATTAGTTGACAGAAAGATTCCACAACTTTTTTTTTTTTTTCATAAGCACTTTGTTAAATTTTTAGTTCAAACAGATCCATACTCAGAATAATTTGATTAATTTTGATTTGGTTTCAGAGAGATGCTCTTTGGAAAAGTTAGTTTTTTTCAATAGCCTGATCAAAAAAAAAACCAAACCCATAAATCATTCTGAACCTGCTCAAAATTCAACACAGTAGCTCTCAATATTTGTTAAATAAAGATTGTGGAATGACAGTCTGACTAAACCAAATTGAAAAGAGAATTTTTTGTTTGTTTTATTTTGTAAGCTTTTCACAGAAAACTACTTGGATAATATTCCATGTCAGAGGCCAATTTTTTCCCTACATTATGTGCGGGGCTTTTTTAAAGGTGTAAATCAGGCAGAATTTAGCCTTTGAGCTATGCTGATAGAGTTAAAGCATTTACAATGCCTTGAGTTAGCTACTCTTCTGGTTGTCATTGTACTTAATAATAAATTGTATAAAGTAACCTCAAACCTCTTACAGTTCCTCTTAGGAAATAATTTTCTATAAAGAAATACCATTTAGCTTTTAGATGGATAGCGTGTACTGGAATGGGGCTGTTCAAACGATATTGTTTTACTGCTTCACAAGTTAAAACATCATAAAAAGCTAACTTCTGGGTGGGAAGGAGTCATTTTTTTTATCATTTATAGGAAGAATGAGAAAGGTAGAATTAATTCTGAATCACTATAGTTTCCTCTGGAGGTTTCTAGTTAGCTCTCATTAACACCAGTGAACTTTCTGTAGGTAAAAACCAGCTTTGTCCTGCGGGTCGTGGGAGCTGCGTCCATGCAGGGCTGAGTGTTGTGAGACAGACACAGACACACAGGCATATCCATACACACGTACATGTAAACGCACACACACAGAGATATAGCAGAAAGAACGGACCCACTGCTCACCACAAGAAAACCTTCACAGAAGAGGCTGGGGAAGAGGAACAGAAAAAGCCAATGCGACTAAGCTTTAGGATGTGTTCAGCAAGTGCTTTCTGTATGGTTGATGGAGCACCAGCAAGTAAATATGCAGATTGCTGGAGGAGGACACAGGAAGCTTCAGGCACCAGCCTAGGGAGAGCCGAGGTGGCTTTAATTGTCTCCCCATTTTTATAGTATCTGTTATCTTCCTCCTGAACGCTTCCAGCCCAGGCAGGGTCTCATCCTTTACAGCTCTGCCATCATCCACTCCCCTAATCCCCCAGCTCTGAGTGGAGTCTGTTCTGGTTGGCATCTCCCCTGATGTGATACGAAAGAGGAGATTATGTCTCACACAATATTTTTGACTTCCATTTTCTTGACAGGTTGCTTTGTGGGGAGGCTGGGACCTGCCCAGGTGAGTTAATTAGTGCCCCGGGCAGTGGCAACCCTGGCAAGCTGCCGTGTAACAGCACGTCCATCATGATCTGTGCTTGGAATACAGACGTGAAAAGACGGAGGAGATGGTAGCTCTGGCTGTGTGCACATGGCTCACCTTATTGGGGAGGCAGGGTCTGAGACAGGGAGCACAACATACGAGCAAACCTATTATTTTGCTGTTAATGAAGGCTGCATGGATTGTAGAGGTGCAAGGGAGTGAAAATCATCACTTGACAGGCTCCCCCAGTGCTCACCTCGTTACCCCTATGGCCATAGGGGCTCCATACCTCTGCTCCTGCACATAACGTCTGCTGAGCAGCACTGCCTGGAGCAGCATTACCTGGATGGGATTTGTGCCAGCCTTTTAAAGGATCAGTCCTTTGAATGCCAATTGCCAGGAAACAATTATTCCTGTAGGGGAACTTTCTGCACTTGAAGTCAGCTATATTTCACAGCTCTGATGTCATGGGAGAGGTTTTATAGTGGTTCATGCTGAAATATAGCTCATGAGAATGATATCATAGCTGTGAAATACAGCCTTTTGCTCTTCTCTGCAGAGATGTGTCCGAACTGCTGAAATAAGGGCATGATCCTGTAATGTCCTTCTTGATGGGGTAGTCTTCATGAAGCAGCAGAGCAGCTAAGCTCCAGCAGCTTCCCTCTGAGTGGCAAGAGAGGAGACATACCTTTACAGACCACAGCTTAAGTGTGCAATTGGTGTAAGTACCAATTGTAGCCCAGGGTGTCTTTGCCCTATAGGTTGATAACTGGTTTATGGGTCATTGTGATCAATTCAGTTCATGGATAAAAAGGACAGGAGCACTATACTCTGAGCTGAGCTTTTAGTAAAGAGTGAGCTCTTGTCGCTCTTAAATGCCATTTTGTGCTCCAGTCCAAATCTCTCATGCTCCAGAGGGGACTCTGCAATGTAATAGTTTTTCTCATGCAATCTCTTTTCTTTATTTTGAAAACAGGTCATTCACCAGGGATATTTTATTTTCTTTAAATGGAGATATGAAAATATAACTGATGGGGCCATGGGATGGGGACCGAATTGTTTTTTTTTGTTTTCTTGACATCGCACAAAGGCAGGCAATAAGAAAAAAGGGGTGCTTTAAACATGGCATTTCTCTCAACCATCAGTTGGTTAGCTGGTTGGGGAACTCACTGTATTAATCAACTGTCAAGAGCGAAAAACGATTTTACTGTACAACAGCCTTAGATAACTGGCTTAGCTCTGTCAGCTCAAATATATAGCAAATCTGGGCTTTTTACAGGAGAAGAAGGAATCTGCATACCCAAGCTTAAAAAAACACCCCTAGTCTAACTTTAGGTATGATGATTGTTAACATAAAAGCAATGTCACCTGTAGTCACAGAACTGTCTTCAGTGTGACAAGTCACAGATTTAAAGTTTATGTTCATGCCTCTTTGAAGGATCAAAACCTCAGACAATTGCTTAATCACTATAAATATCAACTGACTTCAAAATTATTTCCCCTAGGCGATGATATTCATAGTTAATCTTTCTTTTCACCCTCTCCCCCAGTATCTCATCAATGTAGGTAATGTCTTAATGCCACCAATGTGAGACTAGTGCAAATTTAAATTTTTCCAGAGAAATACTTAATTATTTCAACTATAAATCAAAGAGGAAATGTGTCCGTTGGAGTAACTTGTATGAATCAGGAAGCTCTGCCCTGGAGATGCCTTTCTGGCACAGTGACAGGCATCATGTGCAGGTTCTTGACATGAAGAACCCCAAAGAAGGTTCCACCTCTGCTCCCACTCAGCGCTGTGGGTTTTGCTGCTCTTCCCAGTAGGTGGTTAAAAAAACCCAGACTAGCAAAGAGCCTTCCCATGAGGAGTATCAGCAAGGAGAGAGAAAACATCTTCTCTTCATTCCCTTCTGCTCAGCCTTGTAGTACTCCCCCCTCGATAGATTCTCAAAGGAATATGGTTTATAAAGTGTCCTAGACTCTGGACTTTGGCATAATTACTTTTCAGATCCCATGCATTTAATTATGTTTCTGTATGTATTTATAAATCTTAGATATTATAGGCTGCTGATTATTAGATTTAAATAGCCTCTAAATACGCCAAAAAACATCGGTGTTTCTAAAGTTTCTGATATAACCTTTATTCACACAGAAGTGCCAGTATAATAGATCTTTTATTCCCTAGTCATCTAGGTACAGTTTCATTGTTTAAGCGTTGGGTATAAAGCTTTGCACATTAGGATCAAGGTCCATTAGTACACTGGAATTAACATTTATTGTATTTTCAAGAACTGATAATGTACTGTTATTCTCACACCAAGACTGAATTAGAAGGTGAAAGTTAATAGATGATACAGCATAGTAATTTAGGAAACTGAGCATGGAAAATGATAATGATATACCCTGGGTGAGTGTAGTATGCATCTGAAGAGAGTATGCATCTCTAAGAGAACTTAAATGACCCAGAGGAGCCAGGACCCAAGGCTGTTGTTGGGGCTGTCCTCACAAATGTTAAGTATGTGGTTCTGCTACCCCACAAACAAGGCTGTAAGGAAAGGATTAAGGTTGTATGGAAAATCTGCACAAAAATTGTTTTTTCAACTGGGGGGGGGAGGGGAGTTTAAAATAGCAATAGCAGTACAAACAAATAAAGTATTCCAGCTAACTTTGAAAAATAGAGGCTTCCAAATTTATCATATTCACTTCTTTTTGATGCCATATTCATACATTTTAATAGATCATA